>JAGKRZ010000238.1:0-37416 GCA_020002355.1 Intubia oerlemansii | reverse complement strand
ACAGCAAAAAAAAAAAAAAAAAAAAAAAAAAGGCAGCCCGGGTCTTACCCTATCTCGCTATTCCCCCGCACCGGTTGAATAGCAAAAAAAGTTAGGGTAGGTTCTGGGGAGCGCAAGACGGAGGGCAGATGAGGCAAATTGCCATACGGAGGACTCTCCGTTCGGCGGCTCTCCCCCTCTCCTGCTTCTTTGCTTTTGCGGGGGAGAGATCCGAGTGTTGACGAGATGAACAGTGACTGGTGAGATGCAAGGTGAGACGACAGACTGGAAGTGTAGCGACCAAAAAGGGTCATGTTTTATCATGAACAGAGATCAAGACATACCAGAAAAATCAACTGTCGCACTGCTTTTAATTCGGGTAGATGTTTATACGAACTTGAGCCGGGGCTGTCCCGTCCAAGGAAGATGTGCTCGTGACGTTTTCTATAGACAGGCTGGAAAATATCGAGCAACCTTTTGGAATGATGACACATATATCATATAGAGATACCAGGTTGAACCATCATCTTTGTTTGTCTTGATCAGGAGGGCATAAAACAATTACGAGTAGGTATGGCAATTGGTCCAAGAAGAATGCGGCGTTTTATTTATCAAATATTCACTTTTACTTTTTCCATCACACCTACCCACGGATTTCATTCGCGGATTATCGTTGATAGCTTTCACGCCAATGTTTCACCAGCAGTATGTAACAATAGTGCAGACGGATATGCCTCTTTCCCCCTATTGTTGTTACATCACATGATGTCTGCGATGCTGGGTCCTTCCCGGTGCGAAACTCCGCGAAGGGGCCACCAAACACTAGTGGCACACCTCTTACACGCTGTTAGTGCCCCCAATAGCACTCTTTTCCCCGGGCATGGCCACTAGTGGACCGTCGCCACCGGCTCCCCCACAAAGTCTACAAAAAGACTCTGCTACTCCGTACACTTTCCTAGTTGGCCAAATCCCATTCTCCGACGGAGCGTTGTCGTATTTATTTCGTTGCATTTTTATATTTACATATATTATTCTAATTATCGGGGCTCTCCTTCCGAGTGCAGCTCCTTCCGGTTTTACGCTTTTACGCCCGCTACCCGTCGACGATTGCTTCTTTTCTTCTTTGCTTGGGAAGGAACGCTCCTGTCCTGCTCGAATTGTTCCTGCCCGAATCATTCGTGCTCGAATTGCTCCTTCTGTGTACACAAAATATGACTAAAAAAATACCTTGAAAAGGAAGGAGACAACGAGATCATTGGCCACGCGCAGTCTTACACGCCGCGTTGGAGCCAAGCTTGCTTTCCATTTTAGCTCTTTGCCTTTACTGGATTTGCGGGGCAATGGTGGGCTAGGTGGCCCGGCAAAACGTCGGGTAGCCCCGCCAGTTCCATTGTCACTGCTGTCTCTCACCAAGGCACAGAAAAAAAGCACGCGGCGCATCATTAACCTACATGGACGGGCAAGAGCAACCGTTTGCGATGGCCACCGGATTGGAACCGTATTGGTACCGCATTGGGCCCGTAATGTCGCCGCACTGTAGCCGTACTGGAGCCCATATATTTTAATAGAGCCTGTTTTGATCTTGCTGGCCTCTTTGGCCGGTTGTTTCCATCTTGTTTTTGGCCCAGTTCGGCTATTTCTGGTTCCTTTTCCCGGAGAGGAAACTGCGACCTTGCAAGACGTTGAGCCCATTCCATATTAAAAGAGGTCTCCTTCCCACCAACATTCACTTTTTGGTCCTTTTGTTTTCCCGGTTGTATTGCCGCTCACCCCCTTCCTATCACCTCTCTCTCTCTTCCCACACACCAAGGCTGCCTCGCCTAGGTATCCTGCAGCTTTAACTTGCTCTCCTCAGCTTCATCCTCCCCACTCCTTCAACAACCTCCTCCCTCCTGTCTCTCCCACACGATGAAACTCCCCGAGATTGACATCGACGCTGTCATCGAGCAGCTGACGCTGCACGAAAAGATTGCCCTCGTCTCGGGCATCGACAACTGGCACTCGGCCGCGGTGCCTCGACTGGGCGTGCCCTCGTTCCGCATGTCCGACGGCCCCAATGGTGTCCGCGGTACGCGCTTTTTCAACGGCGTCGAGGCAGCATGTCTGCCGTGCGAGACGGCACTGGGTGCGACATTTGACCAGGACCTGATTCAGCGGCTGGGCCGCCTGCTGGGCCGCGAGAGCCGGGCCAAGGGCGCGCACGTGCTGCTGGGTCCGACGATCAACATCCAGCGCGGCCCGCTGGGCGGCCGCGGCTTCGAGTCCTTTTCCGAAGACCCCGTGCTGTCGGGCACGCTGGCCGCGCGGTACTGCGAGGGTGTGCAGGCTGAGGGCGTGGTGCCGACGCCCAAGCACTTTGTGTGCAACGACCAGGAGCACGCGCGCGTGGCCGTCTCGTCGATTGTGACGGACCGGGCGCTGCGCGAGATCTACCTGCTGCCCTTTATGATTGCGCTCGGCCAGGCCGATCCCGGCGCGCTGATGACGTCCTACAACAAGGTCAACGGCATCCACGCATCCGAAGACCCCAAGCTGCTGCAGGATATCCTGCGCAAGGAATGGGGCTACCAAGGCTTGGTGATGAGCGACTGGTTCGGTGTGTACAGCGTGTCTGACGCGCTCAACGCCGGTCTCGACCTCGAGATGCCCGGCATGTCGCAGTTCCGCGGCCCCGCGCTCATGCACGCCGTGACGTCCAACAAGGTCAAGGAGTTTATCATTGACGAGCGCGTCCGCGGCGTCCTGCGCACTGCCAACGCCGCCATCCGCTCCGGCATTCCCGAGTTTGCGCCCGAGACCACGGACAACAACACCCCCGAGACCTCGGCTCTCCTGCGCCGCGCTGCCTCCGAATCGATTGTCCTGCTCAAGAACGAGGCCCACGTGTCCAACGATGACAAGAAGCAAGCCTCGACAACCCCCATCCTCCCCCTCGACCCTGCCAAAAAGACGCTCGTCATCGGTCCCAACGCCAATGTCGCCATCTACTGCGGTGGCGGCTCAGCCGCGCTCCCGGCATACTACACGACGACGCCACTGCAGGGAATCCAGAACCGCTGCGGCAAGGACAACGTTTCCTTCTCCCAGGGTGCCTACGGCCACAAGGAGCTGCCTCTGCTGGGCGAGCTGCTGCGGACCGAGGACGGCCAGGTGGGCTACATCTTCCGCGTGTACAAGGAGTCGCGCGAGGCCAACCCCAACCGCAAGCCGGTTGACACCCTGCACATGAAGAGCACGACCGCGTTTTTGATGGACTACAAGCACCCTGAGGTGACGGGCGACCTGTTTTACGCGACCATGGACGGCACGTACACGCCGAGCGAGTCGGGCCTGTTTGATTTCGGCCTGACGGTCGCGGGCACGGGCGAGCTGTTTGTGGACGACCGGCTGGTGGTGGACAACAAGACGAAGCAGCGCAAGGGCACGTCCTTTTTCGGCATCGGCACGCCCGAGGAGCGCGGCAGCATTGAGCTCAAGGCGGGCCAGACGTACAAGATCCACGTCGAGTACGGCACGGCGCCGACGTCGTCGCTCAAGATTGGCAATGCGGTGTCCTTTGGTCCTGGCGGCGTGCGTCTGGGCGGCTGCCGGCGCATTGAGCCTCAGCGTGCAATTGAGGAGGCGGCGGCGCTGGCGGCGGAGGCGGACCAGACGGTTCTCTGTGTTGGTCTGGGCGGCGACTGGGAGAGCGAGGGATTCGACCGGCCGCACATGGACCTGCCGCCTGGCTCGGACGAGCTGGTGCGGGCGGTGCTGGCGGCACAGCCCAACACGGTGATTGTGGTGCAGAGCGGCACGCCGGTGACGATGCCGTGGGTGGACGATGCGCGGGCGCTGATGCATGCGTGGTACGGCGGCAACGAGGCGGGCAACGGCATTGCGGACGTGCTGTTTGGCGAGGTGAACCCGGCGGCCAAGCTGCCGCTGTCGTTCCCGCGCACGCTCAGCCAGAACCCGAGCTACCTGCACTACCGCTCCGAGGGCGGCCGCGTGCTGTACGGCGAGGACGTCTATGTGGGCTACCGGTACTACGACACGGTGGGCGTCGAGCCGCTCTTCCGCTTCGGCCACGGCCTGAGCTACACGTCCTTCAAGGCGTCGGACCTGCAGCTGCACGTGGTGCCGGGCAAGACGGTCAAGGACGACACGCTGCAGGTGACCGTCTCGGTCGAGAACACGGGCGCGCGCTCCGGCGCCGAGGTGCTGCAGGTCTACGTGGCGCCGCCCGTCAACTCGAGCGTGCGCCGTCCCGCCCGCGAGCTCAAGGGCTTCCGCAAGGTCGGACCCCTGGCCGCGGGCGCGCGCGCCACGGCCACCATTGACATCTCCCTCGCGCTAGCCACCAGCTTCTGGGACGAGCACCGCGGTGCCTGGCTCAGCGAGGCTGGCGAGTACACCATCATCGTTGTCGGCACCCAGGCGACGGGTGGTCCCGTCAACAGCGTCGCCCAGCCGCTGACCATTAGCAAGTCGCGCTGGTGGACGGGTGTCTTGCCGGCCAAGCCCAAGTCGGCGTGAGCGCACTGCCCCGGTGTTAGTGAGCGCTGAAAAAGCGGGCAAGGGTTAAGAGAATGAATGAAAGGAAGCTATCTATGCATGCAGATGGATTGTATATATTGATATTTTTGGTTTATATTTGAGATGTCTAGCCCAATTTTTATGATTTACATTGACATGTTTTATGCAAGAATTTTTCAAAAGAATACCAACAGGAAGGTATCTACTGGAGGTAGAAGCCTTTGAGAGGAACGGCAAATATGAAGGACGGGCATTTTCTAAAAAAAATCTCAAGTAAAGTGTGCTCTGTATCTACCATTACCTTCTTACAGACGGGACCATAAACATTACCAAACGTGGAAATGTATAAACGAGTAATACGATTTGTCATATAAGGGAATCCAGACTACCTACCTAGGTTTGATGCCCACACTTGAACATCCTTCCCTTTCCCTCCTTATCTCCAATGGAGTCCTCGAATTATTCATGCATTTTTTCCCCCCTTTCTTCCTTTCCTTTTCTCACCATCCTCATTCTCCCCCTCCCCTTCTCGCTCAAGCACGCAGCTTCACCTGAATCATGGGACCATTCTTGGTGCTGGTAAATGTATCGAGCAGCTGGAACTCGTTGCGCCGCTCGCGGCCCCAGCCCAGTCCCGGACCGCCCTCGGACGGATCGGCAATACCCTCAGCGCGGCGCAGATCAAACAAGAAGAGCATCCGCGACAGCGTCGTCATCATCTCCGTGTACGCCATGCCCTTGCCGATACAGCCGCGGGGACCAATGCTGAATGGACAAAACGCCGACTGCGCGCGCGCCACATCCTCTTCGGTCACCTTGTCCTTGTTTTCGGACACGGGCAGCTTGCTGCCGGCCATCCAGCGCTCCGGCATAAATTCAAATGGCTCGTCAAAGTACTCCGGGTTGTGGTGCAGCGTGTAGTGCGGCGCAGCCACCACGACGCCCGCGGGGATAGCGTGGCCGTCCACCGTAATGCCGCCGGGCAGAACGACGCGAGGGAGGATGCCGCCGACAGCGGGGGACAGACGCATGGCCTCGTCGATGCAGGCGCGCAGGTAGACGAGACTCGATAGGGTCGGGCCCTGGCGGATATCCTCGACATTGTCAAAGGCCGCACGCACCTCGGCAGCGGCACGCTCGAGCGCATCAGGGCGGCGCACAAGGTAGAACATGGTCGAGGCCATACCCGTGGATGTCGTATCCGAGCCAGCAATCAGCCTAAATGGTAATGGTTAGAAATGGTATTCGGGAGGGGATGGAGGAATGCAAAGGAAACCAAAGACACTTACAAAACGTTGGACTCGGCCCAGAGCTCCTTTTGGCTGAAGCCCTGGCCGGTCTTGGGGTCTCTGGCCGTCAAGAGGTGGTAAAAGAAATCGCGACGGTCCGGGTTGTCGCCGAGCTTCATGCGCTCCGTGAGCTGCGCCTGGCTGTACTTGAGGAACTTGCCGCGACCCTCGGCCACTTTGGGGAACAGGTACTTGTCGATGCCGAGATTGCCAATGATGGGCAGCGTGCCGCACAGCAGGTGCCGGGCCGCGGCATTGCTCACGAGGTCGACCGTGTACCGGTTGTCGGACTGCGTCAGCATGTTGAACGCCTTGCCGTAGCACAAGTCGCCCAGAATGTCCATGGACAGCCAGTTGAAAAAGTCGGACATGTTGCGCGGCGCCGACCATCCATCTTGTCCATTTTGTCCCTTTTCCCCTTGCTGTTCGTCGGACGCGCCCGCCGAGATCTGGTCACAAAACGTCTCGATGTTGGCCAGGATGTACTTGTCGGCCTCGCGCATGGCGCTGTCAGAAAAGGCATGCGCGAGAACGCGGCGCTTGCGCGCGTGCTCTACCTTGTCGCGGGTGTTGTGCGTGTTGTGCACGGGGTGGGCAAAGGCGTCGTAAAACTCGGACTTGCCGACATTGGCCTTGAACCCGTAAATGTCCTTGAGCGCCGTGCTGCTGTTGAACGAGACGCCGTTGGGACTGAAGCGAACGACGGGGCCATATCTCTGGTGCATGCGGTAAAAGGCAAGATGACGGTCGCCCTTCCAGGCATAGTAAAAGATGTACAGGTCCGTCACCTTGGCCAGCAGAGGGCCGGGGTACTTGGCCAGAGGATGGAAGAAGATACGGTACAGCGCAAATGACACGGCCTGAAGAGGGTCAGTAAAAGATGTCCACTATGAGAAAGGAAATGGATTTGACTTTGATGCTGTGTCAACTTACATAGAGAGCAGCTCCACCAACAAGAATGGTAAGCCACGTCGTGATGCCGACAAGGCCGGCATGGCTGAGTACTCCTTCCATGATCAAATCAATGGGGGGAGGCTGATTGTGATATGTACACAAAGAATTGGTGACGACGATGGCAGTGATGATCCGAGATGGCTGGGATGAACAAGAGAAAGAGATCTTGAGAAGGCCCTAATAGGGGAAACAGCGAGTGGATAGGAAGTAGGAAGTAGGAAGTATTGGAAAACAGCACAATGGGGGGAAGGTGCCAGCTGGTCACTCTTTTACAGAGAAGGAAGGTGCGAGACGACAAAGTCCGACGAGGGAATGAACGGCTTTACCAACTGCTAGAGATTTCAGGCATATCAGCCTCCAGTCTCGAGCCTTTGACTGTTTTGGGCAGGAGCTTCAACACTGGCCGCAGCTTCCCGTTGCATTGTCTGGTTACAGTGCGGACGTCATGGCTACCACATGAGCCTTGTTTAGGAAGGAGCTCGGCGTTGAGCCCGTGACCTCGTATAAAAAGGTGGCGGCATCCAACAACATTCCATGACAGCCAGGGCCGTAACAAGCTATGAATAAAAAGAAGGTATCAGATGAACACAAAAGATGCGGGGGAGTGACGGGCGAGATACGAGCGGAATGAGACGCGCAGTGCGGCTTTGATACAACTTCAGGGCACCAACTCGGCTTCCAACGGCTAAAGATGGGTTGGAACGGTATCAGGTAAAATAATGGCTGGACTAGGATATGTTCTTGCACGGCTGACCCAAGGGGGAAACCAAACGGGTAGAGCTGGGGTTACCGCGCCGCGGAGTGTGGGGAAGTGGGCGACTCATTGATGTCACTGCTAATGCGCCGCTGTAAAGACGCTCTGACGCCCTGTAAATTCCCGTCAGGCGCTGATCTTCCCCGCACTGTCATTATCCATGAGAAATTATGTAAGCAAACTGCCTTGGAGCAAATCGCATCACAGCAGCACGTCCCCAGGAGGTTTCCCAGCACAGCACAAGTAATTGTATTTGACGTTCCTTCATTCTTTTCATATTGACTATCTCATACGGACTATGGCACTCTTGAACAGGGGTGCCTTGTGCTACAAGAGGCAGACGAGAGCTCCTTGCTACAGGAGCCATTGAAACCTCATGCTTCTCTTGTCTTTTCATCCTGGACAGCGGTCCATCACTGCCACATCAAGTTCAAGTTGTCCCAGAATCCTTTGCAAGCATCTCTTTCAAAAGAAAATCATTTGTCTTTCAGGAAAGAAACCTCTTCTCTTTTCTTTGGAAACACTCATGAGGGGGAATAGAGATGAAAGAAAATTCACGTGACCCAAGTTTTTTTATTTGCACGAAACGCCAACCCTTTTTTTTATTGACATCCCAAACATCAAGACATACATATCACATAACGACTGTCCTTTTTACAAGAAAACAGTTTATGCGGTCTTGGCCTGGGTGGGGATGACCTTCTTGCCGTCCTTGTTGTACCGGACACGCGGGGGAGGGGCACGGTTGCGGCGGCCGTCGCGCGAGCGGACACTGGAAGAAAAATGTTAGCACATCTGAACAATGAAGTTTCTCTCCTGTACTCGGGGTCGTCGCCGTCAAAGGCTATACCGGTACAGGAGAGAGACAGGGGAGGGGAATTCGCAGCTTGTATAAAGCCACAGGGAGGTGTGCCGCCAAGGTTCTTCTTAACCGCCCAGACTGAGATTGCTGTTTCTGTTGAGAATGGATCTGCTTTTGGACAAAAACCATTCCCCTCCAGGACAGCAGTATCTCAGTCCGGTTGTCTCTCCCAAAGACAAACGTACCGGACAATCTTGCCGTGGATGGCGCAAGACACGCAGTACTGCAGCTTAAGGTACATCTTGGGGACAGTGTAGTCGGCAAAGACCGAAGCGTCCGAGATATCACCTGAAGTTGTTAGTTAAGTGTTGAGAGATGAGCTGTGGGGTGGGTGAAGAGAGAGTGCAGAGCACGAGCAGGAGTATAGGATCCATGACACCAAAGTGCATGCATTGCCTCCCCCGTTCACGTCTCTTCCTCTCTCTCAAATGGGTTGCCACATACGAATAGCAGCAGACTCGACCATGTTGCGGATGGTGAAGCGCTTGATGGCCTTGTCCTTGGGCGTGCAGCGCGAGCAGTTGGAGCAACGGATCGGCTTGACGTGGCCGCGGCCCTTCTTGTTGCGGCCGCTATGAAACTGTTAGCATTTTTTGTGCTGAAGGAAGACGAGCGAATGCCGGATGGAAAGGGATATCTCATCAATCGGATGATAGAATTGCTGTGACGCACTTGTTCTTTCTCTTCTTGACCATTTTGGCGGTTGGGGGTTGAACTCAATTTGGTGATGTTGGTTGGGTTGAGAGGAGGAGAGAGAAAACAGAAAATCGAAGCGACGGAGGGGGTGCAGAAGTAGGTCATCCTGAAAGATGCCACAAAAAAATGCGATCCACTTTTTTGCGAAATACGCTACTAAATTTTCGTTCTGCGAGAAACCCTACCACGTGACTTTACGGAGCTAGTTTCGCCAGCGAAAGTTTGAGAATTTTCCGGAGGCGAAAATCTTTTTTCCCGCACACGCTACTAGGCGAGTTCGCCCTTTCGCCCCACTTGATTTTTTTCTGTGGCTCTCCTACATAACACTTTTTTGTGTCCATCGAGACGCCATCTACAAAAACTTTGATCTTTCCTTCCATCAACTCTCAAGTATCTGAAGATTTGCCTAGGACGCAATAGCACATTGCCAGGTGAGTCTCTCATGATGCCTCTGCGAGCTCGTTTGTCGACATTCTTCGTTTGACTCTTGTCATTCTTTCGCTCCTTTTCCTTTTCGCCGTTTTTGCATTTTCATGATACCCCAGGACGCGTTTTTTGTCTTTTGCCCATTCTCTCCGCACATTTTCGTCGACAAACGAGCTCGCACGCACACTTTTCTTCCGCCCATGCGTATGACGCATCTAACATTCCTCCCCTTCTTCTTCTTCAGGCAAGATGCAGATTTTCGTCAAGACCCTCACGGGTAAGACCATTACCCTTGAGGTCGAGTCCTCGGACACGATCGACAATGTCAAGTCCAAGATTCAGGACAAGGAGGGCATCCCTCCGGACCAGCAGCGCCTGATCTTTGCTGGCAAGCAGCTTGAGGACGGCCGCACCCTCTCGGACTACAACATCCAGAAGGAGTCAACCCTCCACCTGGTCCTCCGCCTGCGTGGTGGTGCCAAGAAGCGCAAGAAGAAGGTGTACACCACCCCCAAGAAGATCAAGCACAAGCGCAAGAAGACCAAGTTGGCTGTTCTCAAGTACTACAAGGTCGACGGCGATGGCAAGATCGAGCGCCTCCGCCGCGAGTGCCCTGCTGACACTGTAAGATCCCTCCCCTTGATCCTCTTCACTTTTGCTGTTCCCTGCTAACTTTCTCAGTGCGGTGCCGGTGTCTTCATGGCCTCGATGCAGGACCGCCAGTACTGCGGCCGTTGCCACCTGACCTACGTCTTCGGCGAGAACAACTAAACTTCTTGTCTTTGATATGAGGAATGAAATAAAAAAAAGAAAAAATCGGAAACGGAAAAAATGGGAATGGGTTTTACTATGGGATGATACCTTGAGGAAACTGTGAAGCGCGCGAGTGTGAAAAACGGCTTCCTTCATTAGTTTTGTGTTTCAATACAGTGCGGCGCATGGAAAGGTTAACCATGGGCCCCTTCTAACAATGTTCTCGTGGTGATGGTGAACGTGTGTGGGTTGTATGTGAATGATACATGTCCATTCGTCTATCATATCATCGTGTTCCGTAAATAGGTACATCATATGCTATACCCCTCCCTAAGCTCACACACCCTCCTACTGAAATTGCTTGCGCAGGTTGTCATACTTGGTCTCGGGATATGTGATGCAGTTGTCCAGCTTCTGCAGTCCTTGTGGCCAGCCCAGCGCGTCGGTGACAATCTGCACAAGACTGTCGGGACCCTTGCGGTCCGCACTGCTCTCCCACCACATGGCGCCGCCCAGCCCTTGCTGCTGGATGTACTGTGCCTTGGCCCGCGCGGCGTCGTGGTTGTCGTAGGACACCATGATGCGCTGCTTGTCGTCGTACGAGTACGATGCCATCACGTCGGGGTCGTAGTACTCTTGTGCGCCCTCCGCCGGCAGACGCTTGAAATCGTGCACGCCTGCTTCCCACGTGCCCGGACCGACGCCCTGGTACGGGTGGCCGGGCGCGTCGGTCTGGAGGAACGAGCGTCCGTACAGCGGCATGCCGAGCACCAGCTTGTTGGCGGCCACGCCCTTGCTCTTGTAAAAGTCGAGGGCCGTCGCCGTGTTGAAGGGCGTCGACTCCGGGACTTTGGTGCTGGGGAAGACGTTGGCCTGGTGGCCCGACATGCTGCTGAAGGAGCCCGCATAGTCGTAGGCCATCAGGTTCCAAAAGTCGAGGTGGCGGTCCATGCCGGGCACGTCGAGGTTCTGGTAGTTGGCGGCGCCCGCGGGGCAGGCCACCGACATCTCAAAGTGGTAAGGGGGGCTGAGCGTTGCGCCGTAGCCGTCGAGCAGCTGCCGGCAGTCGGCCAGGAGCGAGACGAAGTCGGCGCCCTCGGCTGGCGACTTGGGGTACTCCCAGTCGATATCGATGCCGTCGAGGCCGAGGTCCTTGACGAGCTGGAGGGCCGAGCGGGCAAAGGTCTCACGCTTCTTGGGGTCCGAGGCCGGGCCGGCAAAGTTGGACGAGTAGGTCCAGCCGCCAATGGACAGCAGCACCTTGAAGTTGCGGTTCTTGAGCTTGAGCAGGTTGAGCTGCTTCATGCAGCCGTACATGTTGGTGCCAACATCGTTCCACGAGTCGCCTTCCCAGTGGATCTCGAGGTCGGACCACGTGTCTGTGAGAAAGACCTCGCCCGTTTCGGGGCGGACATTGGCAAAGGCAAAAAGAACATGTGTCAAACGGTCGGCCGGCAGCTGCTGTGGGAGGTGTCCGCGGGCATAGATGCTCCAGTCGGCGAAGTAGATGACGGATCGGAACGTGGGCACCATGTCGGTGGATGTGCTGAGATGCCGCGGTGGTTCAGGTTCGTAGTGTTGATGCAAGAGTGTAAAGTATGACAAGAGGAGAATGGCAAGAGAAGAAACAAGAGTGATGATATTATACATGTATGGCAACAGACAACATAAAAGGCAGGTGCGGTCCCCACGTCACGGACAGCTTACTCCGTATGACCCAGTCGCACCTGCCCCTCTGCGGGCACTGCCTGCCCTTTTTGAAGTACATACGCCGTACTAGGCAGGTCGACAGTTTGGTGGTAGTACGTAATCGAAAACAAAATGGGAATCACCGTCCACCAAAAAAAAAAACACAAAAATAAACGATCCAGGCAGGGATCGAACCTGCAATCTCTTGGTTCGTAGCCAAGCGCCTTGCCATTTGGCCACTGGACCTTGATGGTAGGACAGTTCGAAAAGAAGCTTATAACGTCACTTTCGCGCGACACGTGACTAGCGCGGGGCCCGAACGTTGCTAATCAAATAGCGGGGGAATTTAAAGGGGGGTGAAGGCGCATACCTGCCTGTGCCTGGCCGCTAGGCAGGGGCGATAGGCCCCAGCGGGCAAGGCGGGCAAGCAATAATTTTTCCCCTGCCTTGCTGGAGCTTCGAAATCCTTGGAAGCGCGTAGAGTGACAGAAAGAGAGAGAGTTATAGTGGCACTGTGGCACTTGGGGAGCGACGACACCTCTAGACAAAGCAACGACATTGATCCTCGACCGACGCTTTTTTGACATCGACAACAACCCCCTTTCCTCTGTTTTACTTTTCCAGCAGCCCCGAATACACAAAGAAACAGCTGCCAATATGTCGTTCGGAGGCCAGACCCCGACGATTATCGTCCTCAAGGAGGGTGAGTTTTTTGCAGCAAATCTATTTACTTGACGATGTGATTTCACGATGTGTTACACCGTCACAACGCTCTTCCTCTTCTTGTCTTCCTGTCTTGCTGACAATCATCCCCTCCAGGCACCGACACTTCCCAGGGCAAGGGCCAGATCGTGTCCAACATCAATGCCTGTCTCGCGGTGCAGGCGACAATCAAGTCGACGCTGGGCCCGTACGGCGGCGACCTGCTGATGGTGGACGAGAACGGCCGGCAGACCATCACCAACGACGGTGCCACGGTGATGAAGCTGCTCGACATTGTGCACCCGGCGGCGCGCATCCTGGTCGACATTGCGCGCTCGCAGGACGCCGAGGTGGGCGACGGCACCACGTCGGTCGTTGTGCTGGCGGGCGAGATCCTCAAGGAGATCAAGGAGCACGTCGAGCAGGGCGTCAGCTCGCAGATCATCGTCAAGGGCCTGCGGAGGGCGTGCACGATGGCCGTCAACAAGATCAAGGAGATTGCCGTCAACACCGACGAGGCCAACCGCCGCGAGACGCTGTCCAAGCTGGCCGCCACCGCCATGACCAGCAAGCTGATCAAGCGCAACACGGCCTTTTTCACAAAGATGGTGGTCGACGCCGTGCTCAGCCTCGACCAGGACGAGCTCGACGAGAAGTTAATAGGCATCAAAAAGATCCCCGGCGGCTCCCTCACCGACTCGCTCTTTGTCGACGGCGTCGCCTTCCGCAAGACCTTTAGCTATGCCGGCTTTGAGCAGCAGCCCAAGTCGTTTGTCAAGCCCAAGATTGTCTGCCTGAACGTCGAGCTCGAGCTCAAGGCCGAAAAGGACAATGCCGAGGTCCGCGTCGAGCAGGTCTCCGAGTACCAGGCCATTGTCGACGCCGAGTGGCAGATCATCTACCGCAAGCTCGAGGCCATCCACCAGACCGGCGCCAAGGTCGTCCTCTCCAAGCTGCCCATCGGCGACCTCGCCACCCAGTTCTTTGCCGACCGCGACATCTTCTGCGCCGGCCGCGTCGCCGCCGACGACATGGAGCGCGTCGTCCAGGCCACCGGCGCCACCGTCCAGTCCACCTGCTCCGACATCCGCCCCGAGCACCTCGGCACCTGCGGCGCCTTTGACGAGCGCCAGATCGGCGGCGAGCGCTTCAATATCTTTGCCGACTGCCCCGAGGCCCGCACCTGCACCCTCATCCTGCGCGGCGGCGCCGAGCAGTTCATCGCCGAGGTCGAGCGCTCCCTCCACGACGCCATCATGATTGTCAAGCGCGCCATCCGCAACCGCTCCATCGTCGGCGGCGGCGGCGCCTGCGAGATGGAGGTCTCCGCCTACCTCCACCAGTTTGCCGACAAGAACGTGCCCCACAAGCAGCAGGCCATCCTCAAGAGCTTCGCCAAGGCCCTCGAGGTCATCCCCCGCCAGCTCTGCGACAATGCCGGCTTCGACGCCACCGACATCCTCAACGCCCTCCGCGTCGAGCACCGCCACCGCGGCCACACCTGGGCCGGCGTCGACTTTGTCAACGAGGGCGTCGCCGACATGATGGAGCGCTTCGTCTGGGAGCCCGCCCTCGTCAAGATCAACGCCCTCCAGGCCGCCACCGAGGCCAGCTGTCTCATCCTCAGCGTCGACGAGACCATCCGCAACGAGGAGAGCGCCCAGCCTCAGGCCCCGTCCCGCGGCCTGCCCCAGGGTGCCGCCCAGCGCGTCCTCCGCGGTCGCGGCCGCGGCATGCCCATGCGGTAAAGCCGGAGGGAGGTGAGCACGACAGCGAATGAAATAAAAAAAATAGGAATGGAAAGGTTATAAAAAATGTAGACGTCAAAAAATGGGTAGCAAAAATATAAAAAACCAGAATACATGGAAAGTAAAGCATACAATGTTATATGACGGACACCTCATTCGTTGAGGTTAGGAATATATTTGTGCATGGATGACATGGAAAAAAGAAAAAGAAACAGATGCGCTCGCTTTGTATTTTTGTGTCTAGGTACTATGAACATGCTTCCTGTGCAAAAGAAATGGAAGGATATAAACATACTATACATGGGGCGTGTGTGTATTGTTTTTGTTCGTTCTCGTAACAGTTTCGTAGATCATTCATTGGACAGTCCGCTAAACGGCACGTCTTCAAGCCGCTCATCCTCCGGCTTGCCATCGGGTTGCATACCCAGCGTCGCCACATCCGTCATGCTCGCATTCGCCGCACCCAGCGTCATCCCAACATCTCCTGTGCTACCGCCAACAGCACCACCAGCTACCGCTCCACCACCACCAGCGCCACCGCCAGACCCTGCTCCTGCATCCTCGCCAGACGACAATAAACGGCCAATGTCCATCTTGGAACCAACGAGACGGTTCATGCTGCCAGCACTTGCACCACCAGCCGCCGCAGCTGCTGCTGCTGCCGTGTTGCCCATGCTGCTCATGTTGCCCATGCCGCCAAGACCGCCCATGCCGCCCCTGCCGTCCGACACAACACCCTCGCTGTCGGGTTCAAAGTCCATGCCAGAGCGTGACGCGTGCCCATTCGCATGAGCCATACCATCGCCCTTGGACAGGTGGCCGCTGCTGCAGCCGCTGCCACTGCCGCTGCTAATATTGACATCATCGACAACACCGGCAATATTGTCAATCACATCGTCATGAATCGTTCCAAGTGCGAGGTCATGATGATGATCATGATGGTGCTCGTGGTGATGCTCGTGATGATGCTCGTGATGATCATGGTGCATGCTGCCGCCATCGTTCATCACGTCACTGTTGTTGTTGCTGGCAGCACCATGACTGGCCGATGTCGGCACAAGCTTGAACGCGCTGCCGGTATGGCCGCCGTCCAGGTCATCATCGTCTTGCGTCTCAAGCAGCATGTCGAGGTCACGGTCGTCATCCACAGCTTCGCCCCGGTCCGTGTCGTCGGGCACAGACTGTGGCGGCTGGCCATGTGCTTGTCCAAGGGTGTGAGTAGGTCGGTGTCCCGCACCAGTCGCAACAGCAGCAGCACTACCGCCACCACCAGCAGACACGGTCGGTCCACCAGGTCCACCGGGCCCAGATCCTCCTGACCCAGGCCCAGCGCCCGCATCTTGCCCATCATTGACCTCATCGTCGTCGGTTGCGTTGAGAAGAGACGTGAACGCGTCGGCGGTGTGATGGCTGCCATGAGCGCCGACGGCATGGTGCGCATTGTGGGCATCGCCATCGTGAAAGCCCGAAAAGGCATCCGCGTTTTGGGAGACGCCCGACACAACGCCATGGTGGTGCACGGCTCCCTGCTGGAGATTAAGCGGAAGTCCAGCGTGTCGTGGAGGCTCGGACGCCGCCGCCGCTGCTGCCGCCGCCGCTGCTGCCGAGGCCATCATGGCAGGGTGTGCAGGCTGTGGTGGCTGCGCCTGTGGTTGCTGTGATGGCGCTGACTGGCTGTGGGGGTGGGCAAACTGCGAATGGTGCTGGCCCATCTGGTGGGGATGTTGCACGGCCGGTGATGGCTGGCTGATGATTTTGGGATCAATGGGTTGGAAGACGGACGAGTGGGGTCCCGGCAGGGAGAGCATAGAGTCCAGCGGGTGTTGTGGATGCTGCTGGACAGAGTGCAAGCTGCGGGGCAGATCTTGCAGCATGGGGTTGTGTCCCGGCAGGGCGGCGTGTGGTGGGATAGGCGACTCGGTCGGCGCGCGCAGGATCTGTCCGATAGACATGGCCGACACGGGTCCCCGGACACCCTTGTAGCTGTCGGGCATGGAAAAGGGAGATGCCGCAGACGGTGGTGCGGACATGGGCATAGACAGCGGAGCTGCTGCCGACATCGGTATGGAGAGAGGTGCCGACATGGGTGGTAATTGCGGCTGCTGCTGGTTTTGTGGGTTGTGGTCGTCGGAGATGTCGGATATTTTGGTATCCTGGTCCATGGGCACCCCCATGGACGAGGACGACAGGGTATCGGATACGGAAGGCATGGGTGGTAGTGATGTAGACGACGAAGTGTGCGAGGGTGGAGGGGGGATGGAAGAGGGGGGGGAAAGAGCAGATGGTATAGATGGTGCGGCAGAAGGTGCAGCCGAAGGAGGAGCAGAGCTAGAAGAGGACGGAGCGGGAACCGTTACGGAAGAAGCATCGACGGGGAGAAGCGAGGTCAGGGCGGAGAGAGAAGTAAGGGTGGTCGAGGAGGCGGAGGAGGCAGGATTCAAAGTGCTGGACATGGGGAGTGGTTTTGAGGGTTCTTTGCAGTGGGCGCAGTTTCGAATGACGTCGGAGACGGTGTCCTTGATGCGGGTCCAGTGGTAGCGCTCGGCAATGGTGGCGGTGGTCTTGTTGATGCCGGCGTGCTGCTGGAGGTGGATGTCGCGGGCGATGGCGAGCTGGCGGTCGGGGTTGGAGACGACCTCCTTGTCCTTGAGCATGAGAACGTCGCCGTCGAGCAGCTTGTAGGTGGTGGCGGCACTACGGAGTCTGCTTTTCTCGGCGCGGTCAGCCCCGTTGGGATACTCGCCGTATTTGAGGTAGAACTTGATCTTGTCGAAACGGTCATCACTCACGAGATCATCGGCGTCGCCGTTGGGGACGAGGTCGCGGCCGTAGATGATGGCGTCGACCAGGCGGCCCGGGTAGCTCTTGAGGTTGCCGCAGCCCTTGACGCGGCCGATGCGCTTGAAGCCGAGGCCGTCCCAGATCTTGCACGAGGCGACGTTCGTCTCGTAGACGAGGTTGAAGACGGAGTACGAGTAGCCCAGCTTGGGCGCCCAGTCGAGGTACGTCTCGCCCATCAGCCGTCCGACACCGCGGTTGCGCGAGGCGTCCGTCACCAGGAAGCCGGCATTGCAGACATGGCTGCTCCGCCCGGGGTAGTTGGGCTTGATGTAGAAGCTGCCCAGACACTCCTTGCTCCAGTCGCGGCCCTCGACCACCTCCTCGGGGCGCTCAATGCGGCCCAGCAGCATGATGGCACCAAAGTTTTGGAACCAGTAGTTGGCAAACTTTTCAAACGGCATCGGCTCAACCATGGGATATGTGTCGCCGCCCTCAATCTCCTTGCGGAACTGGTCGCTGAGATAGAGCAGCAGCGACATGGGGACCTGCGTGCGCGAAGCAAAGGGCACAACGGTCGCGACGGTCTGGCGATCACGAAGGGTCACCTGGCGCGGCACGACATTCGGTGGCAGCGCCGGGTTGGCCGGGTCTGGATAAGGAGCGGCACCCGAGACGCGGTAGATGGTCGGCGCCTCCGGGTCATCCATGATGGCAGGCATCGTGGGGAGAGAGGAGGGGAGGG
The DNA here is from genome assembly GCA_020002355.1 of Intubia oerlemansii. Taxonomy (NCBI): domain Eukaryota; kingdom Fungi; phylum Ascomycota; class Sordariomycetes; order Ophiostomatales; family Ophiostomataceae; genus Intubia; species Intubia oerlemansii. The sequence continues at coordinate 19,523 of JAGKRZ010000238.1, read as the reverse complement.
GGGGGAGGGGACAGCGAGACGGCGATGTGTTGGCAGTGTGGTGGGGGGGATGTGACACTGTCGACGAGCAGTCGGCGGGGAATCCCCTTTCTTTTTCACAGACAACAGTGGCAGCAGAAAAAAAAAGTGTCCCTGCCAAAAGTCTAAACGATTGTGGTTGACGACAAGGTCGTTTACTTGATCGAGGTCGATGAGGTTTGGAGAATTGGGGAGGTGGGAAGGGAAAAAAGTCGCGCCCGGATATGGCCGTCGTGATCACGTGCACATGATTGGAGTGGCCGCAGGTAGAGCAAGAACGAGAAGAAAGCTGCCCTCTTTACCTCTTTGCCCACAGAGGGGAGTAAAGCAAGAGGAAAGAGGAATGTAGCTTATCTCTGAACGGTTAGCAAAATGCGGTCCGGGCAGAAGGACCATGCAGGAGGGCCGCAGAAAGGTGGGAAAAAAGGCTGCATCAAGCAGGACTGAGTTGGATGGGGCGATGCATCCGATAGCATGAAACGTACTCGTTCTATAGATGTCTGCAGCGAAGAATGGAGAATAAAAGAGAGAGGGGAAGAGAGCCGGAGACTTTTTCTGAAGGGTGAGGAAGAGAAGACAGAAGGAGGAGTCAAGAATTGGTCAATACTAAAAAAAATGAAAGGGAAAGCAGCACGGTGCAGAAGCAGAAGGAGCGACCGGCAACGTCACAGTGATTCAGACGACGACGGGGAAGGAGCAATGGGACATCTTCGTATGGCACCTGCCTGACCCCGACGGCGTGCGCGGATTTCCGTTGGGCGGGGCACTGGCGGGAGTGGGTCTTGCGTCGCGCAGAGAGCGGAAAGTGAAACGCGCAGAATGCAGTTCAGACAGAGCAGTGTGAACCAGACACATGTGACGCAACACGTGATTCATAATGATCGTGATCGTATATATTTCCATCTACAAAAGAATTCTCTCTCGCTCTCGCTCTCTCTTGTACTGAGTACTGATTACCTCCGCGAGCTTCCACCGCCAATGTCCTGGCCGAGACGGTAGCTGGCAACCTTGTCCCACTCAATCTTCTGCCGGGTGACGGGCAGCTGGCGGCGCAGGCCCTTGAAGGCGCCCTCGCTGAGGGACAGGAACTTCTTGTTGAGCTCCTCCTGGTAGGCCTTTTCGAGGGCGGCGATTTCGCGGACGATGGCGGCACCGGTGGCGCTTCCCGAAGAGATGGAGGCCGACTGGGGCTTGTCGGTGAGGAGACGGACGTTGCCGTCCTCGTAGTAGTGGACATCGACCTTGATGCTGCCCTCGAGCGAGCCGGACGAGGCGTCGTAGACGTAGCGCGACCGCCAGCGGCCGTTCCAAAAGTTTTGGGGCGAGTACTTGTTGCTGACGACGAGGATGACAATGTTGTCGCTGTTTCCGGGCTGGGGGTAGACGCCAAAGGCAGGGTGGGCATAGTGCTCGGCGGCGTACGTCGCGAGGGCCTTGAGGGTCGAGGGGCTGTACGTTGTACGTTAGCAAAGAAGCAACCGATGGCCGTCTATTCCCTCTCACATACACAAGAGATCCCTCCACCGTGTACGACTGGGCGGCGCTGGCCTTTTGCGTGCGGTGGTCAAAGGCAAAGCTGGTCGCGCTCGAGGGTTCGTAGTAGCGGCTGTCGTCGGCCGGGTCGACACGGCTGTCGGCGCTCACAATGGCGGGCTGGCTGCCGGCCGCGCTGCCGGGCAGGGCCACCGTGATCAGCTGCTCCTCATTGTACTTGACAAACGCCGGGCCGACGCTGTTGAGAAGCGGCGTCTCGGACAACGATTCAATGTCTGGACGAGGTCGATTGTTAGCAAGGGACATGTTGAAGAGAGTCGCCGGGTCGCTTTCGCTTTCGATTTCGCACCTGCAACAACTGTGGCCAGCTAGTCTGTCAGCATGTTTCTTTTTCAGATCATATATCTTCTTCGCATCTTCTCTGCATCTCTCTCCATCTCCAGCTCTCAAGCTCCTTTGCTCTTCCTCACCTCTCCTGGGGGGGCGCCCTCCACAAAGGAGGCCACAATGTCGGCCTCGGTGGCAGACATGTTTTGTGTTATTCTCCGATCGCTGAATCAATCGCTCAACCAGTTCAGAAAAAGGTTGATAATTTAGGTTGTTGTCGATGATAGTCCCGTATCGTCAACGTCGTGGATAGCTCCCGCCTCCTTGGATCTGCCATCTTACGGGGGGATGACGCCCGGCCGCGCGCCGCTATAGATGCTGACTAATCGGCCCCTCTTCAATGCGGGGGGAAGTGGTGGATGGCATCTCACAGACACTCTCCAATAAGCTTCTTCTTCTCTTGATTAATTTTCATTTTTTATATTCATTCTTGCATTATTCTTCGACAAAAGAAAAAAAATGGTCATGATACATAAGAAAACACACAGATGTGTGCATATGGCGGGCCTTACTCCTCCAGCAGCTCCGGGCCGCTGCCATGCCGCCGGCGCTTCGTGCTAGATTCCAATGCTTCGCCCGACGGTGGAGATTCTTCAGCAGCTCTCTTGCACGATGTCTTGCTGGCCGTGTCGTTGTTGGCGGACGTCACCTGCTGCATAAGAGCCGCGCCGAGACTGCCGATACGATCGAGGGCAGCCTGCAGACGTTCCTTGTCCGCACGCTCGGCCGCCAGCTGTTTGGCCGCCTGACGACCAGCGACAAAAGCGGCATCGTGAGATTTGCGGAGTGCTTCATTGACAGACGCAATCTCGTCGCGCAGCTCGAGAACACGGGCATCGCGCAGCGCCAGTGCACGGCCGTGGTTCTTGTTGAGCGTGCGCATCTCCGCCCGCAGCGCATCGCCCTGGGCCACAGCCTCGGCCAGACTGGCCACGCTGGCCTCGAGCGTGGCCTCAACCTCGCTGAGGGCTTTGCTGTCTTCTTTCTTTTCGGCGTCCATCCTGCCCACGAGCGCCTCGAGTTCCGACACGTCGCGCTCGTACGTGGCCAGCGCGCCCTTGAGCCGGTCGCAGCTGACCTGCAGGGCCGCCATCGCCTCGGCCTGCTCGGCCATCCGCTCGTCTTTGGCCGCCAGGGAAGCTCGCAGAGAGCGAGTCTCGCGGGCCATGTCGTCCATAGCGGCGACCCGCGTGCCAAGCTGCTGGCGCAGATCGAGCTCGAGCGCATGGTACTCGTCAATCTGCGCATCGGCGGCCGCCGTGTCCTTGCCGAGCTGGCGAAGACGGCACAGCAGCAGATCGAGAATCTCGGCGGCCGGAGCTGTCAGTGGCAGCTCAATCTCGCCGGGCGTCAGGTACTCGAGCTCGAGGCGGGCTGTGCGGAAGGCTGAGACGAGACTGGCCAGTGCTTCCGACGCGTCCTTGGTGTTATTTCCGTCCTTGCCGTCTGGCTCTTGGCCAAAGCCGAGCGACTTGACATCCTTGCCAATCATGTCGAGAGCGGCCGTTTTGTCGGCGAGTGCTCTCAGGACGAGATCCACTCGTGTCTCCAAGTCGCCGTCTTCACTTTCGACAGATGCCAGTTTGCTGTGGACTCGCTGCGTGGCAGCCTGGTGGTTCTCGAGCGCCTGCTGCAGCTTCTCCCTCTCGTGCCGCAGCGAGTCGACTTCCTGTTCGAGTGCCTCCTTGGCCGGATCTGGGAGAGGTGATGTCTGCACGGCCGTCTCGCTCGTGCTGGGCGTAGAGTAGCAGAGGGAGGGAGGTGACGATGACGCCGATGTCTGCTGCACGGGAGGTCTTGCCGTTGGTCTGGCTGTGCGGAAGAGATACATGGTCGGTGTCGCCGGTGTCACTGGCGTTATAGGAAGACGAGGCGAGACGGGCGAAAGAGGCTCAGCGGCATTTGCGAGATCAGCCCCGTCGTCGTTCTCGTCCTCGGTCCCACTCGGTGCCTCGATGGCATCGGGAACCCATGCCGTCGGACTCGTGGCCGGCGGCGTAGGAAACGAGTCGTGCAGAGACACGGATATGGTCCGCTGACTATCGTTGTAGAAAGATGCACGCGGCGTTCCGCATTGGAGCTCAGCCATGGTCGTGTTGCCAAAGACGTCGTCATTGTTGCTCATGGCGTCGGTCATAGCGTCGGTCATGATTTCGGTCACGTCATCGTCCATCATAGAGATCGTAGAGGCAAAGGGGTCGCGCGCAGCCATGGTCCAGTTGTTGTTGGTCTCGCTGCCCTCTTCATGAACGGCATCTTCGCTCTGGGTCAACTGCCGACGAAGACTGGCCACTTCATTCTCGAGAGCCGCGACGCGTCCTTGTGCCTCCTTGGCTTGCTTGCCGGCCATTCTCTTCTCGGCGTGGATCAGGTTCATCTCCTCGCTCAATCCATTCCGACGCAGCCGTCTCTTGACGCGTCCATCGAGCACTTGACGGAGCGGGAGAAAGGTCATCTCGCCGCTGAATGGCTGCGAGCTGTTGAGGGACGATGGCGATGCTCCCATGGATCTCCGACTCGCCGATCCCAGCGATGCCCTCCGCACCATGGGCGTCAGGCCAGTCGATGGTGACGCTGCTGTCGTTGGTCCAGGGTCCGAAAAGCGGACGCGTCGAGACGGTGTTTTCTTGATCGAGAGGCGTCTCGTCCGTGATGGCGTCGACGGAGTGGATGGAGTTGGTGGCATTGATGGCATCGATGGCTGGGCAGATGGCGACGATGGAATGATGCTGCTGCGACGCGTCCGCCGCAGAGCAATAGGGAGGTCGGCCATGATCAGAATAACGTGTCCGATAATAGTGTGTAGTATCTTGGAATGCAAGAAGATGAAGCCGACAAATATGGCAAAACGAAAAGATAGAAAGGATGCTTCACAAGACTCCAAAAACCAAAATGTAAACAAAACAGACAAAAGGACGCGACCCGCCGTCCCTGTACTTGTTGTTTTTTCTTTAACTAGGTCTTTCTGACCAGTCGTGTCGAGTTGGCCGCTGTCAATGTGAAACCGCGCCGGCCAGGGCCACTCGTCCAGACCGCTTGTCGTGTGGAAACTGCCAGATTGGGTAATAAGAGGGCTGGGCCTGTAAGGAGTGGACGCGAAGAAGGGGGGAGACGGGGCGAAGACGTTGCTGTAGCTTTGTTTACTTTTGCCTAAATAGGACTAGTGTAACTTGTACGGTGGGAATTTTGCGGGTACAAGTGCAAAGTACCTTTGGCAGCGGCAGTGGCAGCCTGGTAGGCAGGAGCAAGAAAGGGGTCAGTATGATGTATATTTTTTAGTGAATTTTTCAATTGATTCTCATATATGGGAAGACAAGGTTATGAAAGTCATGCATATATTGGATTGTAAAAATAGCTTTTTTTTTTTTATACGAAAATATGGAGGTTTGTGTAATATTTCACTATATCTGTGTATGTTTTTTACGTAGTTTATTTCTGATTAGATTTTTGGATTTATTTGTTTATTTATTTTTAAAAAAATTAATTTCGAGACTTTTTATAAGAATTTCGTACACTTATTTTTTCCTCGAGTGGAATTTATTCAAATCGGTATCAAAAGTATATAAATCCAAAAAAGGCAATCGCTCTCCCCTTCTTCATTGCTTCTTCTCTATCGTCCCGACGTGAAATAGTTGACGGCAATGGGTTCCTCGAGACCGAGCAGCTTGATGAGTGCGCCGTAGTCGTAGCGCATACGGCCCGATGCGGGCGGATTCGCGTGGATATTCATCTTTTCGCGAATGGTGGCCTCGTCGAGTCCTTCGGGCTGCTTCCAGACGTAAAAGACGTAGCTGTGAGCGCCCGCAGCAGCCGGCGGCGGCGGTCCGGGGGGAGCCCACTCGATAATGGGTGCCTTGGCCGTCGTGGTGAGAGGTGTGTAGCCGCCCTCAGCCTTGCTGGCGTCGAGGACGAGGTCGACGTGCATCAAATGCATGATGGGACCGAGAATGGGGAAAAAGGGGTAGGGCGCGTGGGGGTCAATGTTCATGGCAATGAGCTTCTGGCCGGCGGGCAGGGTGCTGGCTAGACGGTCAGCGAGGAAGAGCTCGGGGCTGGCCGTGGCCTCGGGGATGGTGAAGAAGCTGCCGGTGTTGGTGGTGTCGAGGACTTGTGCGGGAAACGCGGCGCGGACGGCACAGAGGGACTCGCCCCGGGCAGCCTCGACGCTGCCGGCCTTGGCCTTGAAGGCATCGACGGCCTGATAGGCCTTGAAAAGACCAGGCGAGAGGCGGGCTTCCATGATGGTATTTAGATAGATAAGGAAAGCAAGTAGAGTGCTCGAATATGGGTGAAGAAAACAGTAAGAGTATGAAGAATCCAAAATCAAAGAAGAGATGGATCGAAGAGAGGGACGACAGCGGGGAGGGGCCGACTATTAATTTGCTGCTCCGTATATACCCTACTCTGCATCTTACACCTTCTTCATGACCCCTCCATTGATTATAAAGATAAAGCCAACAACAGTGACTTTTCAGCGCTCTTTCTCAAATCTCACACCATCGTCAGCCAGACTCCCAAACGCTGTTTGGCCGGGCGTAGCTTTAATCTATCTCCGGGACAAGGACCCACTATTTTCGCCGCTTCGGTCCCGACTTACAAGGATCATTTGTAACGGCCCATATGCCGATTGGTGTGAGACGATCGTCCATCAACGGCACCCCTCACCTCGCTGTCCACGTTACCTTACCTTGTGTCTTACGAAGTATCTGATATGTAGGTTCGTAAAATCTGACGTCTTAAATAGTTGGCATCTCATTCGTTCCCGCAGGTGAGATACACCGCACTGTTCACTTGTCGCGCCATCAAGTTTTGTAAAAAGAGCTGTAAGAAAGGGAATTGGGGTTTCAAATTTGACCAGCTAAGCTATCCCGCTGATGGCAGAGAGACGAATCAAAGTTCGGCCACGAGTCTGTCAAAACCATGGAGCAGCCCTGTGCCTGGCCATGACTAACAGACCTGGTCCGGAGACCACACTGCCAATTCCATAGGACAGTTAGTCCAACCCCCCCTCTTAAAGTGTTTTTTTTTTGTTTTTTTTGTGTGTGTTGGGAGGCTCAGGCTCGCCCAACAAAATGCCGGGTTTGGTTTTTTGCCCCTCCCCGTGATCTCACTTTTGACATTGTGAGATCGCCCTTTCCGACAAACAGCACCAGTCGGAATTTCAATGTCGACCGGAATCTCCGATGATCTTCTTTTTTCATACCTTCCGAAGGAGTCGGACAAGGTGCCGAAAAAGAAGAAAAAAGAGGGAGACTCAAAATCCTTCCAACGCAACTCGGTGGACATAGCCCGCCAAGTCAGGAGTCAGGGTGCACCGCAAACTGCGTGCCACCTTTAGGTCGTGTGTGCGTGTCGTGTTTTTGTTTTTCAAAAGTGTTGTTGTGTTTTTGTTGTTGTATATCGTTTTGTATCGTTTTATGTCGTTTGTCGTTTCGTATTTCGCGTTTTTTTTCTTTGACAAGTCCATGGCCGACATGTTCCATCGTTTGTCGTCGAGGAAAGAGAAATGGCCAAGGCCCCCTTCTGATCTCCGACCAGAAGATGCAAAGAATGAAAAGAGGAAGATGAAAACAAAGAGACAAAAAGGGGGGGAAAAGCAAAACGCTAAAGAGATGAGAAAAAAAAAGAAAAGAGCACAGAATGCAAACAAGATAAAAATGCAAGAGTAACAAAGCTCCGACAACAGAAAAGGGAGCAGAAAAACGCCAATGACCACAACGCCCAAGGGTATATGTTCCTTCTTCCGTCTGCCCAGATCCTCTCCCTCACCCCTTTTCCCCGCCCCGTTATTTTTTCCGATCAAGACGTAAAAAAAGAGAGAGTGGTGGAGGGCGCACAAGAGAATAGACAAAGCACAAAAGAAAAAAAGCACACAACCCACAAAGACATCAAAAACGACACAACCTGCCGTCTCCTTTTTCCTTGGTCGAGAATGACGTGCACTGCAAGAACAACGCCAGATCATGCTACCAGGCTTGTTGAGTGCGCACAAAAGCCACCAACGCCCCTTGGCATGCAATCGATGCTCCATCTCCAAAAGCAACACCATAAACGCCACCGTTGGTCCAAATATCCGGTATGCGCCAGGTCCAAAACCGCGGGCAAAAAAAAGTCAAACATGAAGGATGATAACAAGGAAAAAGAAGAAACGAGGAAATAAAAGAGAAGAAAAGAAGAAAAAGAAAAAAAATGCAGCGAAAATGAAAATGTGTCAAAGAGTGTATCCATAGATGGACATCCCAGACTCCAATGAAAAGGCAACAAAATCAAGGGGCTAAATAGGGTGCCGCGTTTGTGCGCTAAGCCATCGCAGGTCCCTGGCCGCCGCCACGACCACCACGGCCGTTGTTGCCACTGTTACGGGCACCGCCGTTGTGGTAGCCATTGTTACGGCCACGACCACCGCCGCGGTAGCCAGAAGACTGGCCACGAGGAGCAAATCCCCCACGCTGGGCACCGGGAGCACCGTTGCTGCCGTCGCGGTTCTGCCAGCCACCGTACGACTGCGGCACGCTGGGCTGCTGCTGCTGCTGCTGGGGCATGCCGGGGATCACGGGGAAGGGGCTCTGCATCTGGGCAATGACACTTGCACCAGCAGAGGGAGCGGCAGCAGGGGCTGGAGCAGCACCGTTGCCGTTGGCGTTGTTGTTGGCAGCTCCGTTGGCCGGAGGAAGGGCGCGCGAGCTGGCCGGGTACGACATGGTCGCGACGGGGCGAGGAATGCTCTCCGGGTTGTCGTAGACGTAGAGGCTCTTGTCAATGTTTTGCGGGATGGCCTGGATCTCGGTGCCGAGATCGCGCTCAATGTTGTACAGGTTGATGCGGTCATCCCAGTTGATCAGGTTGATGGCCAGACCCAGGTGGCCGAAACGACCACTGCGACCAATGCGGTGAAGGTAGGTCTCGGCGTTCTTGGGAAAGTCAAAGTTGATGACGACATTGACGGCCTGGATATCGATACCGCGGGTGAGCAGGTCGGAGCAGACAAGGTTGCGGCAGACGCCAGCGCGGAAGTCGTGGAAGACGCGGTTGCGGGCCTGCTGGGCCATCTTGGCGTGGCTGTAGAAGCACGAGTAGCCAAGCTCGGTGATCTTCTTGGCGAGCAGCTCGACGCGGTTGGTCGAGTTGCAAAAGATGATGGACTGGTTGATCTGCAGCTTCGAGAAGAGGGTGTTGAGGCAGTGCACCTTTTGGCGCTCTTCGACAAAGGCGTAGTACTGCGTAATACCGCGCAGGGTCAGCTCCTCCATGAGGTTGATCTCGTAGGGGTTCTGCATGTTGCGGTCGGAAAAGCCCTTGACGGACATGGGGAAGGTGGCGGAGAAGAGCATGACCTGGCGGTCCTTGGGATGGAACTGCAGCAGTTGTTCTATAACCGGCGTGAACTCCGCGGACAGCAGCTTGTCAGCCTCGTCCATGACAAACATGGAGCACTCGCTGAGGTTGGCCACGCCCTTGCCGGCGAGGTCGAGGATGCGGCCGGGCGTGCCGACAATGATGTGCACCGTCTCCTGCAGACGCACAATGTCGTCACGCAAGCTCGTGCCACCGGTGGTCACCATGACATTGATGTTGAGGTGCTTGCCGAGCATCCTGCAGACCTGAGATGTCTGCATGGCCAGCTCGCGGGTGGGGACGAGAATGAGCGCCTGGGTCTTGGCCACCTTGGGGTGAATCTTTTGCAGGACAGGAATGACAAAGGCAGCGGTCTTGCCGGTGCCGTTCTTTGCTCTGGCGAGGATGTCGCGGCCGCTCAGGGCCACGGGTATGCTCTCTTCTTGGATGGGCGATGGCTTCTCAAAGCCGGCTTCGAAGATGCCCATTTGCAGGTCGCGGCTAAGGCCAAACTCCTCAAAGTCGAGACCCTTTGTCCTTGTGACATCCTCTGTTTGCTGGCGGTTGTCCCGTGCCGGACGGTTGAGATTCTTCTTCCAGTCTTCATTATCGGGGCTGAAACATTGGTGAGCATTTGATCGTTGGGGCATTTGGGCATTTAGGTAAAGGAGTTGCTGGCCTTGGGGGACCATTGCATGGCATTGCATGGCATTGTATGGCATTGGAGGGTAGAGAGTGGGGGGGAAGAAACTCACATTGCCGTAGATGGCGCTGCAACAAAGGCTTCTGACATGGTGGCTGGTTTGTTTTTGCTTTTTGTTGATGACAGTGGAGGAGAGAATTATCAAGGGACGTGTATTCGTGTTGTTTTGGGTCGTCTTGTACCAAGACGCGTGTCGTCAGAAGCAGAGTGCGTTGAGGGGTTGAATTCTGCGGTATTGGAAATGTCGATGTTAATAATCGACGCGTCGAATGTCGTGGAGATGGACAAGTCTGGGAGATTTGAGCTTGAGGTAGGTTCGTGATGCCTCGGCTGAAACTCGAAAGGTGTTTGGGGCGCGGGTCAGATCAGAGGGTATCGCTGTATCGCTGAAAAGCTGAGGTAGCTTTCTTCTTGGTCGTCGTTTTGAAGGAGGATGAATGGAGGATGTGTCTGTCGATGGTTTTTGACGTGACACGGGGAGTTGAGAGGGAGGCGGTGGCGAGGGATCACAAAGATCACAAAAGATGGCGAGAATCGCAGGGAATCGCGAAAATTGAGAAGAGGGGTTGCGGTGGTGGCGGGGAGGATGGTGGCGAGCTGCAGGAACTGGGTAGCTAGAAGCACGTCAAATTGGTATGTGTAATTGGTCAACTGGAGTTTTGTGACGGTGCGTTGGCAGAGTGTATGGATTGGATGGATGAGGTGGATGGAATTGGTTTTGACTGGTTTTGGCTGGAGGGAGGGATGAGGTGTTGTGGATTTTGGCTCTGAGAATCAAAGAGGCAAAATCGAGAGCGAAAACTGTGCGGTTGGTCGGTCGTGCCTGCCCTCTCTTTCGCTCTCTCTCCCGGCTAACTGGCAAAAAAGCCAGAGGCAAAAAGGCCCCCAAAGGCCCCAAAAGGCCCCAAACCGTCCCTCCAATATAGCGCCAATGGCGCCAGTGGCTCCCAAGGCCCAAAAAGTTAGACCAAGGGGACCTCATCCAAAAAAGGCAAGAGCGACACGAAATAGACACGTGATGTACGGGCGAGTGGATCCGTACCTTCCTCCGCCGGGATATCGTAATAGTAGCGTTAAGGGAAGGAGCTTTGGCCAATGAACGAGGCGCGTCGGGCATCTAATGTGGATCCCCGCTTGATCGCCGTCCGAGACCAGAAGGACGACACTGTCCAGGAAGAGGAGGTGGTGGCGTGTCTCTCATGAGACGTCTTTCCGTAATCTTATTTTTGCTGTTTCTGCCGTTTTGAGGAAGTCTTTTTTCATATCGAGATACAGAGTTTCTTTTCATCATGTTTCGACAACCGCTGTCAACCTCCTGTCCGTGCTGCAAAGCGACGGCGCGAGCATCAAGACGAGTGATACCGGCGTTCTCAAGGAAGATGACGACGAGGGCGGGGGCAGCAGGGATGGCCGGGGCGGCGGGAACGTTGGCTACGACACCGAGGATGATCCGGCCGCTTTCACGAGAGACCAGGGTCCCGGCAGTATCACGGCCATTGCGCGGGTTTGCCACAGCCGTCCCCCACAACTTCGACGACGCATCGAGCAGCCATAACGACCACAAAAGCCACAGCCGACATGGCCACGAGACACATCATTCACGACAGAATCGACGACCAGCGCGCGAGGCCAAGGAGGTGATTGCGTGGCCCAAGTCGGCATATCCGACACCATACGAGATCTTTGGACAAGCACACGGCACGCCGTACAAGAAGGCGCGGTTTTTTGCTCTGGCCAAGCAGTACCACCCCGACATGCACCATGCCGCTCCTCCAGCACACCTGGACGGCCTATCGCGAGCGGTTCTTCTCGAGCGGTACCGCCTGATTGTGGCGGCCAACGATATCCTCAGCGACCCGACGCGGCGGAAGCTGTACGATCTGTGCGGTGCGGGATGGGACAGCGGTGCAACAAGATTGAGTGGCTCGGGCTCTGATCGATCTTCGGGAGCAACGTCCACGGCAGACTGGGCCGCCTACGACATTCGAGCGGCGGACCGGCACTGGCGGACGCGTCCTGGCAGCGCGGCCAACAATGCGACGTGGGAGGACTGGGAGCGGTGGCGACGGGAGAACAGCATGGACCCGACAGGCAACAGCCAGCAGGCACAGGAGGAGCAGTTCATGTCGAATGGCGGGTTTGCCGTGGTTGTGCTGTGCTGCATCTTTGCCTTTGGCTATGTGCAGATTATGCGCGCCGAGAGCGGACAGGCGGCGATTGTGGCGATGCGCGAGCAGAACCACCGGCAGATCAGCTCGTCCCTGCGTGATCAGCAGACGGTGATGGCGCCGATGAACCGCCAAGACCGCGTCGGATCGTTTCTTGAGCGGCGCGAAGGATGGGGATACGATGAAGTATCGGCCGTCCGGCGAGATGCAGGGAGGAGTGGCGGACGTGACGACGAGTGAACGGCGTATCATTACCGCTGTATCTTATTTTATATATGTATTTTACGAACATACATGTACAATCAGAACACTGGGTTGTACAGATGTGCGCTCTTATTAACGAGGCCAGTCCCATGATATATAAAATAAACAGGAACGGCCTAGAGAATCTCTGAGCGACGTCGAAACGACGTTCTTCTCCGGAAGGAATGAGAGCCAAACGGCGTGAGAGTTTCGCAAGTCTTGTGTGAAAACGAGACGCGGCGCCTGGAAGAGCCCAATTTAACAACCGGGTAACAACCACTTGGTTGTCCTTTTGGACGTCTTTTATCTCTCACTCTTCGCTGTTCTGCTTTGCTCTTCGTTGATTTCGTGGTGATGCTCGCGTGACAAAAGGACGCTTAGGAACAAGACACCGACAGACTTGCCAATAGAGTAGCTCGAGTATGCGATCGTACACTTGTACGACGATGCTCGTACAGAAAGTGAGTGAGAGGTGACGATGATGTAGTGTAAAAGGAGAGGAAAGCGAAGCGAGTCAAAGAATTTTATTTGTAGCAATTTGGCGAGTGGGTCAGAGCCGTGCAAAACATACACAGACACTGTGTCCAATGTTGCAGTGCGGGCCTGTCAAGCCCCTGCCGGCGCTCTTTTTGGCGCCGATAGCACGCGTCTAGCGGGGTGAAGCGTGTATTTACAGGGCTTCTAGCGTTCTAGAATGTGCTGGACGATAAGAGATACGTGGCACGTGTGCGCTGTAGGACGCAGGCAGCAAGCAAACAGAGATGACGACAATAAGTGGCGAGCTTCAATGGAGTGGATGGGCTCTATTCACTCCATTCATGGGACTTTGCCTTTCCTTCATCTTGACAAGACTTGACCTGGACTTTGAATGGCCGTCGTCGTACCTTGACATCGTGTCATCCTGTCAAAGCTGAGCGAGACGGCCAGCGAGATTCGACACTCGACGATATATATCCCCACGACCACGACATTTCGAAATTCGATTCGAATAGCATCACCCAAACGTCATGGATCGCCACGGTCGACCACCGCAGGCGGCCCGGCCTCTGTCGGACGCCGGGTCGGCATACCCTCCACTGGCTCCGAAAGAGCTCGCACACAATGCCGAAATGTTTGAATGGCGGCCGCAGATCCCGCTCAAGTTCCATGCTGGCTCGCTCGACGCCATGTACCGCGAGTCCCAGACCTATCTCGCCGAGAACAACTTTGCCAAGGCGTATGTGCTGCTTCTGCGCTACTCGATCATCTGCATGGACAAGGTGCCGACGCATCCCGAGGCTGGCACGCCCGAAGGCCGCAAGCTGCTGCGGCGGGCCACGAAGCGACTGAAAACGGTTCTGCCGCTGCTCGAATCCATCAAGGAATACCTCATGGAGGTGCGCAGCCGCTGGGACGAGGAGCACACTGTGGTGCAGCCTGTGAATAAAGCGTCTACTGCTGCTGCTGCTGCTGCGGAGGACCCAGCTGATATATTTGCATCGCGTGATCCTGCACTGTCGTGGAATCCGCATCTGCAGCCAGAACTGCTGGATGCATCGGAGCATGTCGACCTGGCCATTCAGACGGCGAGCCGATGGAGCCTTGTGCCAGAGGAGAAGAAGGAACGGAAAGAGGGCCATCGGCAGGCGCAGCCTCGGCCGCCGCAACCGCCGAATGATGACGATGTCAGCCGGCAGATGGAACGGGCACGATACCAGCTAGAGCAGATGTCTCAGCGGCCAAACTATGACGATCCGGACAAGTACGGCGACGACAGCGGCAAGCCCGTGCCCGTACCGGTGGCCTACAACTACCCATCGGTGCACCGGTCGTCCCCTGTGTCGTACGACGCGGCAAATAGCGTCAAGAGCGTCAAGAGTGCCGAGAGTTCCTCGTCCACGCAGTCTTTGATCCCAGAACCGTTGCATCCGCAGCGGCCCGCCCGTCCAGCGCGGCCGGCCTATGAACAGGCACCGCCGGCATCATCGGCACCACCACCGCCTCCCCAGCGTCCTACCCCTCCCCCGTCGAGCTACACCAATGACCTCTTTTCGCTCAACCAGCCGGCACCACGCCCTTCTGCGCTGGAGTCGGGCATGGACCGCCTGACACTCGACCGTCCTGCACCGCCATCACGGCCACCCAAGGAGCGGGACACTCTTGCCTCTCTTTCCCCTTCCGCCGCCCCTGCCCCTCCGCAGAAAAAGAGCCAGTACACGTTCAAGCCGGCGGCCTATCTCGAAAACGGTACGCCCATCCGCAGCGTCTTCTTGCCCGACACGCTGAGGCACGAGTTCCTGCGTATTGCGCAGCCCAACACGGCCCGCGGCATCGAGACGTGCGGCATCCTGTGCGGCCGCACCGCCAACAACGCGCTCTTCATCACGTGTCTGCTTATCCCGCAGCAGACGGGCACGCCCGATTCATGCGAGACGACGGGCGAGGTCGAGACGCTCGAGTTCTGCTCGGCCGAGGACCTCATCCAGATCGGCTGGATCCACACGCACCCGACGCAGACCTGCTTCATGAGCTCGCTCGACATGCACACCCATGCCGGCTACCAGATGATGATGGACGAGAGCATCGCCATCGTCTGCGCCCCTCGCTCGGATCCCAGCTACGGCATCTTCCGCCTCACCAATCCGCCCGGCCTTCCCTATATCGGCGGCTGCCGTCGCGATGGCGCCTTCCACGAGCATGATCTGCGCGCTCACGAAATTTATACCAATGCAAAGAACCCCGGAGGTCACGTCTTTGTCGTCGAGGGCATCGACTACAAGGTGGAAGACCTGCGGAAGTAGGGTTGCAGGAGAGTGTAAGGAACCGAGATGGGTCACTAAAAACCAAAGGACTGAAAACAAAAATAAGGAAACGAAGTCATGACTTGCATGTATGGCGTTTTTGGAGCGTATGCAGTTTCAACAAGTTACTATTTCACAGTAAAAAGTGTTTCGTGATCTTTTGGTATGATTTCTTTGCAGTTCATATCACGTGTATCGTGACCTCGGTCGCACCTTCCCTCTCAACACAACAGTAGCTCCTTCCCAATTCAGTCACGACATGCCGCAAATAACCCGTGTCCAGTCATGCTCCTCCCGATTATTCTCGCGCTGCTTCCCCCTCGTCGTTTTGACACTGGCTGTCACCCACAAAGAAAACGGCACAGTGTCAACAGCGGCTTACAACTTTTCACTCTTGACGCATCTTCCCTGACCATGGACGGCAGCGCGCGCTATGGACAAAGCTATGCGCCAAATTACGGCTATGGCCAGAGCTATGGCTCGGGGTACGATACGTACGAAAGGAGCGAAATGAACGAAAGGAACGAAAGGAGCGACAGATACAACACGCATCCTGGAAGCATGGCGATGCCGCCACCGGCCTTTGTTGCTTGGCCCGGACAGGCGGGGCCGGTGCTGTACCAGCTCGTGCCTGTGGACGGCGGCTTCGGATACCCTCAAGGGCTTCAAAGCTTTCAAGGACCTCAGGGACTTCAAGGACAAGGCCATGCCCCGGCTGCTTCCATGGCTGTGCAGCAGCCTCCCGCAACATTTTACTATCCAGCGCACATGGCGATGCCTCCCATGTCGCCGCCGAGCACTGGATTGCAAAGACAGGCCAGTTTCGGCTACATGAGTAGCGGAGACTGCGGCGGGGGCGGAGGTGCAGGCGCCGGGAGAGCGTACGCCCAGCAGCCGCCGACCGCGCAGCCAGTTCATCCGGTCCAGCCGGTCCAGCCGGTCCAGTCCGTTCAGCCGATGCAGAGCGTCCAGTACACGCCGCAGCCGGCGTATGCGACGCCGATGCCCGTGCACATGCCGGTGCCTGTCCCATATCACATGGACCCTCCCATGACTCCAGCTGTCAAGTAAGATGACTTCCTTGCTGCTCTACCTTTTGATTTCCTCGTTTTTATTGATTTTCTCCGTTGCCTTGGTCGTACTTGCTAATGATTAGAAAACGCGCGAGCTTGCAGACGTTTCCGCCAAAGAAATCGAGTGCAGTT
Organism: Intubia oerlemansii; assembly: GCA_020002355.1. Lineage (NCBI taxonomy): Eukaryota > Fungi > Ascomycota > Sordariomycetes > Ophiostomatales > Ophiostomataceae > Intubia > Intubia oerlemansii. The sequence continues at coordinate 3,190 of JAGKRZ010000238.1, read as the reverse complement.
TTCATGACGCCGTCACCTGCGCGTTCTCGGCAGCCACAGACGGAAGAGCGGCCTGTCCCAGCCACTCTTCCTCGCATCAGCGAGTCCCGCTCGGTCCCGCGCATGATGCGTGCCAACCGTCCCAAGCCGCTGTCTCTGACGGCGTCGGCCTTTTCTGCTCTCGAAAGGAAAGTGCATGCTTCTGCTGCTGCTGCTGCTGCTTCTGAGCATCTGGCGCCCACTGTGCCAGCCATTGGCCATTCGGACCGCGAGTACGACGCCGGCGGCTCATCTTACAGCACATCCTCGCGCGGCTCCGAGCCGGCCAACAAGGTCAACAAGATCAATATCAGCAGCATGAGCAGAATGAGCAGCATGAGCAACACAGCGGCGGCAGCCATAGCGGGCGGCATGGTCTCGGAGACCTCCGACGCCGACAGCAGTTTCGCCGCACGTGTGATGTATTCTGGCCATGCCGTGCGCATACCAAAGGAGCACGCATCGCCGACGCCTCGACTGCGCAGTCACGGTCACCGCTCCCCGCGTTCTCCGCGTTCTTCGCTGCTGTGTGCAGGAGGCGCGGGCGGCCTCTCCGACAGCGAGGACAGTCGTGTCTTGTTTTCTGCAGGCATATTTCGTGGCGGGTACCAATACTCGTCCGAGGAGGAGCTAGAGCGAGGGCGAGAGAACAGTTCAGCCGGCCCCGACGGTCCAGACTATGGATACGGTCCAGACTCTGATCCCCGCTTGCGCCATCGACACCGCGTGGACCCCAATGACAGCGACGGGCCGGGCCTCTGCTACTGCGGGATTCAACAGTGCAGCCAATGCAAGCTGTTTATCACTTCTCCCGAGGCGCATGACTGCAAGAACAAACTGCAAGATTGCGTTGTGCCAAACGGAGTGAGTGCATAAACTGCATTCCCTCTTTTGAACGCTTTTAGTGTTTTCGTTCTTTTCTTTCCCTTTTCCGTTTCATTTTATCCTTCCTTTTTCGTTTTCATTTCCTTTTCTGTTGTCTTTCCTTTTCTTCCGGTTGACCGATTTCGTTCACTGCAACTGCGTTGTTTTCCTGTTTTCGTTTTCGTTCCCCCCTCACTATCCAACCTTTTCCGTTGTGATTGTATGCGTGATTTTCCACCCTCCCATTCTTATTTCGCTCTCTCTCTTGGCTGCTGGGCTGCATGTTTTGCTGATTTGTTCCCATGCTTTCTCTGGTGGGTGTTGATGTGGTCTCTCCCACTCCCCCTTTTCCAATCTGCTTGTCATTTCCCGCTTTTCCAATCTGCTTGTGGTTTTCCCCTTTTGACTGATTTGCCTCTCCAAACGTACCGCACAGCGGACAGTTATCTTTCCAGCGCAGGGCGCCGGATCGTTACTCGTCCCTCCATATCCTTTTGTTTTTCTTTACTTTTTTTTTCCCTTCTAATTCTCGTCTCGTTTTTCGTTCCTTTTTCCGGTGTAATTTGCAAAGCGTTACGGCGCACGACAGGTAATTCAAGTTTAGGTAGTTATTTTCTTCATGTCATGTTGTATTCTGTATTATCAAAAATGGTATGTAGTTAGGCATGGACGGTACTGTCATCACGCTGTTGCACTGCAGTCTGTAGTATAATATTATCTGTACTCTTTTTGTCATTTACCAACCGTCCCGGGGGGCCCTCTTCTTATAAGAGGGACTCGCCCAGGGCGCAGCGCACAAGCGAGCAGCCGGCCCGAATGGTGTCGCCAGCGGCACCAGCCTGGTCGGCCGCCAGACGGGGGTTGACCTCGACCAGGTCAACGGCAATGAGGCTGCCGGTGGCGTGGACGCACTCGCAGATAAAGTCACCCTCGCGCAGCGTCAGGCCGCCGCGGACGGGCGTGCCCGTCGAGGGCGCCCACAGCGGGTCGAGAGCGTCGACGTCAAAGGACAGGTGGATGGGTGTGTCGGCGCCAATGTGGGCGAGCGCCATGTCCATGACCTTGCCGATGCCGTGCTTGTCGATATCAAACATGCTAAAGGCCTTGATGCCGTGCTCGCGCAGAATCTTCTTCTCGCCGGCATCCACGTCGCGCAGGCCAATGTAGACCAGCTTCTTGACCGACAGACGGTGCTCCAGGCCCAGCCAGCCAAAGCACTCCGGGTCGTCGTCCTTGGCAATGCCCGTCAAAAAGGCCACGGGCATGCCGTGCACGTTGCCGCTGTCGCTCGACTCGGGCGTGTTGATGTCGGCGTGCGCGTCGACCCAGATGACGGCAATCTCGCCGCCGGCGCCCTGCGCGCCCAGCCGCTCGCGCGTCGCCTTGGCGGTGCCGGCAATGGTGCCAATGGCAATGCTGTGGTCGCCGCCGAGCGTCAGCGTCATGCGGCCCTCGCGCGAGTGCGAATAGACCTGCTTAGCAATCTCCTTGGTCACCGACGAGACCGTGCGCGGGTTCTTCATGTTGCGGTACGGCGGGTCCGCTTCGCCGTTGGACGCCTTGAAGGCGTGCACCTGGTCGTGGCCGTACAGCTTGTAGCCGAGGTCGTCCCTGATCTGCGTCAGCAGGCCGGCCTCGATCAGAGCCAGCGGGCCAGTATCGACGCCATCTTTGCCTTGACCGCCAGAAAAGCCAACGGCAACAACGCCGACGTCCTCGGGATGGGACAGGAACTTGGACTTGACCATGGATGTTGTCATTTTGAAAAGAGGTTTGTTGTGAGGAGGGAGGACGGTGGGGGAATTGAGATAGAAAAAGAGAGAGAGAGAGAGAGAGAGAGATAGAACTGGAGAGGAGAGAAAAAATGGAAAGAAGGGTAAAAGAAAGAGAATGAGAAAAGGAGTGATAAAAGGAAACTCAGAATGCGATAAGCTCCGGGTACCTAGGAGTGTGGCGGTCGTTCCTTCCTGGTGTAAGGGCTGCTTGGCGCGTGGCTAGCTTTCGGATTTCCCAAAGCGGAAACTCCCGTGGCAATGACAGACAGGGAAGGTGCGAAGGGCAGTGCAAAGTGCAAAGTGATGATGTCTTTTGTTATTTCTCGCTGTCAAAAAAAGACGACAATAAGCAGATTGTATGATTTGTTTCAGTCTGTTCACGGGTGACAGACACCTCTTTATATACTCATGGGACTCATGGGGAGTTTTTCCCTCAGCATGACCTTTTTGCACGGGACGCGCCCGGACCTTATCCCTCGCGAGGTCGGCTGACAGGTGTTTTAGGAAATCATTATGGCTGGCAAATAAAAAAA
>JAGKRZ010000237.1:0-37468 GCA_020002355.1 Intubia oerlemansii | reverse complement strand
CCCTTTTCCCTCTCGACTTTTATTTCTTCATTTTCTTGTTGGTTACATGAATCATGCTTGACTGTTGGATTGTTCTTTTTTTTTCTGTTAAATTTTGATTTCTTGCTTTACTGGGTAGACACACAAAAAAAAGGAGGGCCGGAACCAGTACGACGTAAAGGATACAGATACAATGTGATAGACCATTTTGACGTCACTCCCTCTTTGATCGCTCTCATGTGAAATGTGGCTGTGTGAATTTTGCACAGTCCCACTTTTTCTCTCTATTTTGCACTAGTTTTGCGCTGTACAGGGACTGCTTAACCGCACATCGCGTCTGCCAACATGCTACGCTGCAACGGTAGAAACGCGCCACAGCGTGGAGGCGTCCCCTGCGACTGCACGAGGCCTCCAGCACTCAGCGCTCTATGCCACACTGCTGTGCCTTTTTTTATGAGTAGTTACGAGAAGGTAGGCAGCCACCATAAACTCTGCATTTTTTTCTCGCTACCGTCATCACGATATCTGGCACCGCCCGGCTGGCTCCCCAAAAAGAGCCCTGCATGCTTTTGCCAAGGCAGATCCTCTTCACCTCGGCCTTTTAAGAGTACCGAGTACTTTGCACTTTCTTGAATAATCACGTGATGCACAATACCAGTTTTTTTGCCGATGAAAAAAGTGGTGTCTCATTACCAGCCTCATTTGCGTTTTTTTACCTTTTATCCCCCTTTTTCCTCTTTTATTCACACTGAGGCGCTCCAACAAGATCACGATCGCCGCATTGTCCACTGGAGAAACCAAAAGAAAAGGGTAATATGCAATCAATCACCACATGGCTGCTGAGTAGACGTTGTAATCCGTCGATGTCGTGCATTGCTCTTTTCGGGGGACTTGATTTCATTCTTTGGTTTATGCAGGGAATACCATGCCCAGGCTCTAGCGATGGCCTACGGTAAAAAAAAACAACATACGGAGTAAATAAATAAATAAAAAAGAAAAGTAAAAAAAAAAAAAAAATCAACGATGCGGACGACGGCAAGAAAATCGCCGGTCGTGCCTTCTGCATATCACATCGCTTGGCCGGCATCTGGCACCCGCTCGCCGCTAGTGCACGATACATCTGGGATACTTACACTTTCAGCCCACCGTGTCGCGCGCTCTGGCCCAGATTCTCTCTCGTCTCTCCACCGAGCTTCCATGTCTTGTGCACGTCCCACTGCACTTTCCCAGTAGGCCAGGTCCTTTTCCCACTTTCCTTGGCTTGAATCCTTCCTTCGTGCCCGCCCTGCTGTTACGAGGAGTGGCATCTCCACGCATGTACCTTTTCTCACGAGTACCTCGTACTCGCTATGACTATCACTTTCCCGTTTTCTCTCAAAGGTTCTTTGTCACCTGTCGCTCCTTCCTCGGGTTCGTCAAGTTTTGCGTTTACCTCTTTCCTTTTTTCTGTCTCCTTCGTTTTTAGCCCTTTCGACCTCCTGCCTTATTTGACAGCCAGTTGTCGCCGTTCCTGCCCCTAAAGCTAGTGATCTAAGCAACCCCCCCTCCCCTCATCCAAGTTTCTTTTTTCTCCTTGTTTATTCTCTGCTCAAAGGGCCGCTTACGTTTCCCGTACCTGTTGCCTCTTTCATCTCTTGTTTCTCAATCTCTCGGTTCTCGTTTCTCTATCTCCCATCTCCTCCCACCTTCATCTCAGTCCTCCCTTTGCTCCCGCGCTTTTCATCGGCATCGCCCGCCACGCCCACATACAAAGTAACCTCTCGTACTACGGGAGTATTACCGTCCCACTGTCCCCACCCCACACCGACCAAAACTGCACCACGCCCTGCGCCCTCGACCCTGGTCCTGGTTCGCAGTCCTCTCCCCGGCCGCTAGCTGGCCCTGGCGCTCGCCCTTTCTACCATTTCTTGCAGTATTTCCTGTTGGCTACCTCACAAAATCTCTGCCCACACTGCCTTCTGTCCCAGCCCGCCGCCACCACCCCTTGGGAAGGTTAGCGCCTGCTGATAGCCTCCGCGTCTCGTTACGGAGTGCCTTTTTCACCTACTGGCCTCTCTTTTCGTGCCTTCTTTGGGCGTCGCCTGGCTCTTTGCCTTTTTTTTTGCCTCCCAGATCTTTTATTCGACTGCACCTTTTTTTGTTGATTCTTTTGCTTTCATCGTTTTTGACATCACCTGCCGCTTGCCCCATCGATCTCATTTTTTGGACCCCCCCGCCTGCTTTACTGGAATTGCACGACACGCGATCGTGACGGCGACTTTTCAAAAACGCTCTCCGCTAAGTCTGTCGCTTTGTCCCAGCCACTTGGCTCTTGTTGTGACACACGCCCACAGCACCACGCCCACTCAAGACGCCAGCCTCCTCACCGTTTTTTGTCTTTGTCGCTGCCATCTTTACATTCTTTCGTCACATAATTTTTCTCATTGTCATCCTCCATTGTCATTGTCCTCTTGAGCCTGTCGTGTCGGCGCTCCCTCATGCTGCTCCCGTTGCACAACGCTGCGCTGCGTGCTTCGTAACGCGGCCTCTGACCAGGTTGCACGGGTTCGATAGAAAGAGACACCTCAGAGACACCCCAGAGTTGTGAGCAGAACACACCGCGCAGAAAGAGAAAAAAGAGCAAAAAGAGCAAAACACGAAGAGGCAGGAATCGGCTCGCCAGTTACGTGTTCTCCTCATCTCTTGTGTGAGCTCATCGCCAGCCGCATCTACGAGCACATCCATTCGACTTCATCCTTTTATGCCGCGCCTGACGCGCTGCCTTTCCATTTCTAGCATCTCACCACCACCACACACCGCAATCATGACAAATTCAATACGGCCCGTGCCCACCGAAGGGCATATCTCCATCATGGCCCGGTCGCTATCCAAGGGCCGCATCGCCGGTGCCGTCGTCGGCTCCGTGATTGGCGGCACCGTGATCTTTCTTCTTCTGCTACCCTTCATCCTCCGCTTCTTCCGTGAGCGTCGCTACCGGGAACAGATCGCCCAGGAGAACGCCGAGATGGGCATGGCTGGCCCCGGCGCCGCCTACCCCGTGTTTCATCACAGCGCGCAGCCTAGTACGGCTGGTCCGGCGACTTCGGGCACGTCGGGCACGTCGGGCACATCGGGATCGGGCGACGGTGACCACACTCTCGTGGACAACAACTCGTCCGAGGACGGCAAGCCTCTCGCTTCCCAGCCGTCGCAACCGTCACAGTCCACGTCCCAAAGCCACAGCAGCCCTGCACACGCGGTGCCTCCGATCAACACAAAAGTTGCAGACCGCATGTCTGCGCCTCAGACTGCAACACCGAAACTGAACTCGGCGGCCACTTTCCCGGCATCCATGTCGAGCCGCGATCCCTTCGAACCCCCTAAGCGTAGCTTAACCGGCCAGAGTCACTCGTCCGCCATTTCCAACGTCCTCTCCCGCGCCGCGTCCCTCTTCCGCCAAGGCCACCAGGACAGCCCCCGTTCCACGCCGACACCACGGTCTCCCGTTGCCACACGGGGCGGCAACATGACGCGCTCGCCCGTCGAGATCCCCTTTGACAACCTGGATCCCAGTAACCACCACACCTGGCTTATGCGCCAGCAGGGCATCGATGACTTGAGCACTGGTGTTGACCCGTCCTTTTTCGAGGTCGATCCCCGGTATTTGACCGGCGCATCTGCCGAGTACTACTCGGGCGCGCCATTGTCGCCGCCGACCGATCCCAACTCGACCCTTATGAACCCCATCTCGTTCGCGTCGCAGCCGCCGTCTATGATTGCCTCGAGCCTTGCCAATATTGCATCGTCGGCCGCCCTCGCTGGCGTTGCTGCGGGCGGAAACACGCCGCAAAAGACTGGCATTCTTCGCACCGATACCATGCACACAACGGGAACCAACGCCACCGACCTGTCGCCGCTGCCCCTGAGCCCGCAATCGCCGCAGCCACGCGGCATCATCAAAGAGGAGCGCGAGCAGCCTGCGCGTGAGCTTCAGCAAGGTCCCGAGCCAATGTCGCGTGGCCTTTCTGCAGCAACGTCCGACCACGCATACAGCTCCTCGCGGGGCGGTCTCACCCCTGAGCCCGCCTCCGAGTTTATGCCTCACTCGCCATCTTACCGGCCATTGGTTCCCAGCCCGCGCCTGCCTGCACCAGGAACTGTGAATCCCAGAGACGTGTGGGCCCCGGCCACGGAAGATGAACGGTTTGTGCACACAACAGCAGAGCTTGATCGCATTGAAGCGACGTCCTCGGCAGGTCCTAGCAGCGCTTCGAGTCCTGCTGCCGAAAATTCTGCTGAAAGCTCTGCGGAAAATGCGGCAGCCAATTCTGCAGACAATGACGGGGATTTTTCTGCCATGGTTGACCTGGATGCCTCTACACAACACGTTCCTGCAGATGTTCCTGCAGGTGCTGCGGATTCCGCAGTCAGTGCAGTTTCTGCGGGACTTCCGGCTGCCTCACCTTCGGCGCATTCTTTCCCTGACGAGGCTGCGGCTGCGGCTGCAATTGACCCCGAGCATTCACAACATGCAGAGGCCTCCCCCGTCTCCGGTATGGCTTTTACACAGCCTACTCCCCAATCGGAGCCCTCACCCCATGACATAACTACTTCATCACCGGCGCCTCCGCCGTCTTCAGCTCCCATTGCCCAACCATCCCCACAAGAACATCTTCACCCTCATCATCAACAGCAGCAGCTGCCATCACAACAGCCGTCAACACCTGCCCCAGCCCAGGACGTGTCGTCCATCACTCCCCCCACCATCGACGTCTCTTCACCCATTGAAGACAGCCACCCTCCTGTCACTACACAAGCCGGTTCCCTTACCGACAGCCAGGGCTCTGCCCTTGTCAGCGATACAACCCTGTCGCCAGGGACCCAAGCCGACCCTAGCGCAAGCTTTGGCGATCAGGGCGACATCTCTGATTTGATGCTGGCTGAGGGCCTGCCAGGTGAAATCAATTTCGCATACGGCGAGGGCTACCAGATTGGGTACAACCCGGACATGAGCAGCACCCAGTTTGACGTCAAGCCCGACAACAGCCACACCGCAACCACTCTCCCCAGTGCCACCACTGCTCCTGCCGCTCCGAACCAGCTTCTGCCATCCTCGATCCCGCCCCCGCAGCAGACCGACAACGCCTACTGGAACGTGCCCAACACGCTGCCTGACCTCACTACGTCATTTGCTCCTCAGACGACTCTGCCTCCAGACATGGCCAGCGGCATGATGCTACAGCAGCCCTTCCCCGGTATGCAGCCACAATACGGTATGCCTCACAGCTACCAGGGCATGAACGGCATGCAGCCCGTACAGCACATGCAGCCCATGAACGGCATGAACAACATGCAACATATGAACGCCATGAACGGCATGAACGGCATGAACGGCCTGCCAGGTATGAGCAGCACCACCAACATGAACAACATGCAGAACATGCATGGCATGCCCATGTCGCAAGGCGAGACGGAGTTTATGGGCTCGCACTACACACTGCATACGCCGCAGGGCAGTCCGAACCAGCCTCCTCTCGGCCCTGGCCAGGTTACCCAGCAGCCCATGCCGGTGCTGCTGACACCGTCGCCGCCCCAGCCTCTGCCGGCGAGCAACTTTAACTCGCCTCTGTCGGTCCACGGGAGCTACACAACAGCGCCTTCCCCCCTGTCGAATGAGGAGACGACGCCGGGCCAGACTTCGGGTTCATCACCGAGGGTCTTTGTCTGCGACATCTGCAATCGCACCTTTGACCAGATTCACAAGCTAAAGTGAGTGCCTCCGAGCAAGACAATGACATAACCAGGTATCCTTTCCACTAACAAAAAAATTAGCCACCACAAGCGCTACCACGAACGGCCACACGTGTGCACGGTGGCTGGCTGCGGCAAGCGGTTTGGCACCAAGACGCACCTTGACCGGCACTTCAACGACAAGCACAGCAAGAGTCGCAAGTACCACTGCACGGAAAACAACTGCCCATACTCGGTGCTGGGTGGCAAGTCGTTCCCTCGCAAGGACAACTGGCGTCGGCACATGGTCAACAAGCACGGCGTCACGCCCGACCACGACCCCATTGAGATTGTCGACCAGCCCATGATGAATATGTGATTTGCTGCCTCTTTCTTTTTGAGTGCGTTGCGTGTTGCGTGCGCGTTGCGTGCGTGTTGCGTGCGTTTTTATGTGCCGCATTCCTTTGGATTTTTTTTCTTTCATTTTCAGGATACCACTCTGTTTTTTACTATCTCTCTCATTTTCTTGTTTTTGGCGTGGGCATATTCATTCTTTATATGTGGGATATATTGTTTCGTTGTATTATTACTAGCCATCCCTTTATGCTACGCAGCAGCCTGCGGTATTGTGTCCTGGGTCAGGGAAAACGGACCAAAAAAAGCGGTGTTGTTTTGCTATTTACCTGGTATTTAGGCGTTTACTCGTTGAGCCTTGGTTTCACATAGGATGCTCAAGTCTATCTGGCGTCAATTTACAAATCACATGTGGGCATTCCACGATAACGGTGCAGGCCAAAATTTTGAAGTACCATGATATTGCATTGATTTCTATTTTGTACACGAATAAATACAGCGCACTATGAACCACATCTTTGATGCCGGTATACCTAGTGGAATGGAAACAAGACACCCTAAACAAGGCGCCCCAGAGGACAACACACTGTTGCAAAGGTGAGGGTCATGGCCTTCGTCACATTAGCTGAACACACCCTGTGCAGCATGATGTCTTGTGATGCGCCTGTGACGTCGATGAAGAGGCCGCCAAAGTTTGTATGGCTGCGCCGCAACAGTCACGTGATTGTTTCGGTAGGCTGTAGAATTGGCACAGCCTTGCACTCCCCCTGTTGCATATTGGGAGTGCGACGCCGCATTTTGTTGTTCATGTTTGTTGTGGGTTTCTTTTTGTCATTGTCCTTTTGTTTGTTCCCAATGACACAACCACAGCTTTTACGCTGGTTTCTCTGTTCAGCTGCCGCCGCGGATGAGCTTCTTGACGAGTGCCCGCTGCTGGCGCTCGTCGAGGTTCTGGGCATCGGTCGTGGTGATGGCGCGGCCGACGAGGATGATGGTGCGCGTATCGTCGCTGTTGACCCAGAGGCGGCCGTTGCGGCCGACAGCCGTCTCAAACGAGAGACCCTCCTCGCCGAGGGCGTCCAGGACGACAAGACCCGACGAAGCCTTGGCCTTGACCAGCAGTCGACGGGCCATCATGGCGCTCACATTGTAGACCATGCCGCCAACGAGCGGGCCGAGACCATCGCTCTTGCCCGTCGACGGGTCGACGCACTCGAGCTCCGTGTCGAGGTGCTTGGCGGCCAGGGCGACGCGCGCATAGACGAGGGTGCCCGGGTGCAGGTCGGGACGGTTCTTGCGCGTGGCGCCGGCAAACGAGAGCACGGGAAGGACGGCACGCAGCGGGGGCGCGTCGTGCGGCGCAAGAGCCACAATGGCTTGGTCCGCCGTCGTGTGCAGGACCTGGCCGATGACAAGGTCGCCGGTCGTAGGATGATACTGCGAGGGATGGTCAGCAAATGCCATTCACAAAAAAACAAAGGGTATTCAAAACAAGACATCCAGCTGGATTCTGCAACATACGCGTCCGCCTTCGCTCTCAACCCAGAGAAGATTCTTGCGACGGTCGGCCACGAGCTGGCCGCTCACACTGGGCAGGATCTCGCCGCCCGGGAGAAGCACGCGCAGTCCGGGGCCGAGCTTCAGCGGTGTCGGGCCCTTCTTCTTGCCGGCGCCGTCAGCAGGCTGAGGCGGAAGAAGAGCGGCAGGGTCAATTGTGTCGCCGGGAAGGACGAGAATAGCCGGGGACGCCATGGCTTCCGATTGTGTCGAGTTTCGAGTTTGTAGTCGGAGCGAAAAGTATTGGTGGTTGACTGGTTCGCTGGTCGACTCGACGAGGCTCTGAGCTTCGAGCCTCATCACTGCAAAAGAGTTTAACAAAAAAAAAAGTTGAAAGTCGAAATGCCCATTCCTTATTCTGATTGGTCAGAGATCCACTATTCACTCTTGCCAAAGGGGTACTTTATTTGCCACGTATTTTTGCACATAACAAAGGTACCAGCGTGCCCCGCTCTTTCATGCTGTCAAAACCAGCTCGCTAGCCGCCCACTGCCCCACGCAGGTTTTCACTACTCCGTACTCCGTATACTTTGTCCAGCGCGAATGGTGCCTAACGAAAAGACGTCTCAAGGGTCTTTTCCCCCCCTGGAGCCGTTGGGCAGACGTGTACCAACCCCCCTCCCTGGCGTGCTACAGCGTCTTTTCATTGGCCAGCATTGTACGCCGCTTTGCCCGTCAGCAGGGAGCAGCCGCGACGGACCCTTCTTTCCGTCGCTCTAGCACGATTTTCACAGCTTTTGTTACAGCTCGTAGCAGCTTGTACAGCGCATCGCTCCCTTCTGTGACACCCACCCTGTCTGCACAGGCAGGTGCAGCAGGTGCAGCCAGGTGCAGACAGCTCTTCCTCACTCTGTCGTCACGCACCTTCTTCTTTTGCCGTCTGTCTCGCATTTTCGTCAACTTGCCTCTGTGATCGCCAAACCGACATTCATTACTGATTCACCAGCCACACCAAGCAAAATAAGAAAAAAAAACTTTGTCCTCATATCCGACCTTTTGTCACTGCCTCACTGGCCCTCCCCGTGATTTTCACCTTACAGCTTTTTTACCCGGGTTCTTGTCACTCTCGGGGTATTTTTTCTACACAAACCTGTCACGGCACGTCAGCCACTAAACCCCAGCTTCGAGGTTTTATTTTCTTGATTTTGTATCTGCATATTCTCGCCACTTTTTTATCAAAATAAGACGAGGTGTTTTTCTTCTTTTGACCTCGCCTCCAACATACTTTCGACTGCCATCCCGCTGGCGTTGCGCCTTCCAGTCCCCATGTGTTCCCTCTACTCCTAGGAAGCGTCACCGTCGACTGCCCAACGGCACCGCCACCCACCAAAGCTTGAAAATCTCAACTTCAAAAACCTCACCGCCTCTCCTCATACTGGAACGGGCTTGCTTCAACCACAACTGGCCCCGGGGCCCGTATGCCTTTTTCTCAATCTGTCAAGCACACCCTCCTTTGTATCGATGGCCCCGAAAACACGTGATGCCAGCAGCAGTGTTCCCGGCGACGTCGAGAGCGACGACCGTCCGGTCAAGGATGTCAAGGATATATCCAAGGATATAAAAGACAGCAAAGACAGCAAAGATACCAAGGACGGCAAAGAGAGCAGAGAAGCTAAAGACAAGGACCGAGACAGCAAGGAGAAGCGCCGTGTGAGCAGCCTCTCGACAAAGGAAAAGTCCGAACGGCGCGACAAGGATCGCGAACGAGATCGAGATCGAGACCGAGATCGTGACCGAGACAGGGAACGCGACAGGGAACGCGACCGCGACCGCAACCGTGACCGCGAGCGGGACCGGGACAGAGACCGGGACGGCGACCGTGACAAGCCGTCAACCTCGGTCCTCTCGTCGATCCTCTCGTCGCTGCACTCGCCCAACGCCAAGTCGTCCGTCTCGACCACGCGGCCGTCCAGGAGTCGTCCAACAGAAAGCGACTTGCTGTCCTCGTCGACAACATCGCGCAGCCAGCGCCGCAAGAACGACGTCTCGTCCGGCAGCACCACCTCCAAGCACCACCGTGCATCGTCGTCGACACACAAATCCAGCAGCAGTCGGCGCAGGTCCAAGGATGAAAACGGCATCGTGTCGCCAGAATCGCGCGACAAGCGACGCTCGGGTGCTGGTGGCGGAACGTCCTCGCCGCTGCCCGACATCGACGACACGGCATCCAAGCCGCGCTCCGCCTCTGTATCGATGGTCTCTTCCGCCCTCGACGTCGTGCCTGAGATGGGACGCAGCCGCGAGCGTCTCCCGTACCCCTCGGCCAACAAAGCCTTTAGCCGCGAGTCGCTCATCAGCAAGGACGACTTGACCGCAGAGTCCAGGGCATCTGGCGGCTCCTCATCACGCCGAGCTACGGCCAATGGCGATCCTCTCACTCCAGATGCCACCGATGTCAGTGCCAGGGGAGGAGGCCTGCACCGTGCCAAGTCCGCTGGTGGCGACCATTCAAGGCCCAGCTCTCGCACAACAGGGCGAGAAAAGGCCGCAGCATCACCAACGTCTCATGCCCATGGCGCCTCCACCGTCCCTTCTTCGCGCAAAAACAGCCTCTCCCGCAATGGCAGCCAGCACCAGAGCCAGCACCAGAGCCAGCGGCCGCCCAGCCCGCCCGACACGTCCCTCTCCAGCCCCAAGGAGGCGTCCAAGACGGCCAGCAGCAGTGCCAACGGCGCCGACGACAACGACAGCCGCTTGGATGACCTGAACCAGAGCGAGCTGGAGCGCGACTCTGGCTCTGTCAGCCCGCTCCGGAGCCAGATGAGCCGCGTCCGGATCCGCAAGAACAAGAGCCGCACGCCCTCGACGCTCGGCGAGAGCGTCACGACCGCAAATGACCTGGCCAAATCGCCGCCGTCTGATAACACCATCTCCATGGCTTCGAGCCAGGCCACCTACACGGCCGACCCGCAACAGCGGGCCAGGGCTGAGCAGCCTTCGCGGGCAGCACACGTCAAGCTGCGGCAAAAGTCACGCGCAGGGACGAGCGACGTCGACTTCTCGCCCGAGTCAGCACAGGAGTCCTCGTCACCAAAGACACCTAACCCAGAGCTGTCCCCCAGCTTCTTCTCCAACGCCGACTGGAAGCAGCCCCCCCCTCCTGCCCAGCCGCACCCTCATCTCCAGCATGTCAACCAGCAGCCCACACCTAAGGAGATGGCTGCTGCCTTTGCTGCCGAGAGACTCTCAGTGGCCCCGTCCATGGCGCCGTCCATGGCGCCTTCGGTGGCACCCTCGCCCGCCCCCACGCCCTTTAGCGTCCAAGAGTCGGACATGTCGGCCGACGACGGCACAAATGCGTCCACAGCCTCGGCTGGCCCTCCTGCGCCGCCGCCACCGCCGCCTCTCAACATTCTCGAGGTGCCTCGCATTGACTACCTGATGCAGAACGGCGGTCTGCCCAACCCCATTCCCAAGAACTTTTTGGCTGTTCTCCCGCGGCAGATGGGTCTCCGTACCTCGTACCCGCCCCTCAAGGGCGCCGAAACCCTGTTCACTCCCTTTTTCAACATCCTCGGCCAGTACCAGACAGTCCTGTCCAACCACGGATCCGTCGCCGTTGCCACTGGCCACCGTACCGTGGCTCGACGTCTGCTCGACCGTCTCGAGAACATCTTTTCTCGTGAGCTTCCCGAGGCTGGTTGCTCGTGTGTTGTGTGCGAGCGTGGCAACGAGCCACACCGTGGCCTGGGCTGGGGCGAAGTCCTCGAGCGCGTCAGCGGACGCATTGATCTGCCATCGTGGCCACCGCTCAACATTTCTGCGCTCGAGCAGCGCCTTGATGCAGCTGCCACGGCCGCCGCAGCTGTCGGAGGCGGTACAGGAGCGGCAGCGGGACTGCCGATGCGGCCCCCATCACCCGTCAAGATTGACCCGGACGTCGCCGAAGAGTTCCGCGAGCACTATCTGCGCCAGAACAAAAAGGTCCGGGCGAGCGTCGACAAGTGGATGCGCGACTGTGCAGAAGCGCCCGCCTCGGCGCCGCAAGAAATCGACGACGAGACGCTGGCCTTTGCCATTCTCACCAACCTGGGCCCAGAGGACCGGCCGCTGTTCAACGCCCTGCTGTCCGGCTCACGTGACCCGGTACCTGTCGTGCGCGCACCGACGCCCATGCGCAAGCCTCGCCAGGACTTTATCATCAAGACGGGTCTGGCCATCCAGCGGCTGTACCGTCTGAACGCGGCACCACGCGATGCCGAGACGGCGCTGTACCTCTGCAAGAACCCAGTCGCGCACGACCTCTTGCACACGATTGCCGACATCCACCCGTCGGAATGGGAGATTTTGATTTCGGGCCGGTTTGACGGCTTTCTCTGGTCGGGCGCGGATGCCGACGACGACGATATGGCCACACCCATTGCCACGGACGCGCCCTTTTCTCTGTCTATGCCTCCATCACGAGGCGCCACGCCTGCCAATGGTTTCCCCGGAAGCAGCCGCCCGGCGTCGCGCAACATGACGCCCATGTCCTTTGCCAGCAACAATTTCCCCATGGGCACCATCTCGCAGCCATCCACGGGCTCGCCCGGTGGCCTGGCGCGCCAGGCGGTGTCGACAGACGAGGAGGCCGAAGTCGCTGCCCTGGCAGAGGTGGAGCGCGAGATCTACCAGGGCATGGAGGCCCTGGAGGACGCCTTTGAAGTCTTGCACCAGCGTGCCGAGGCCGTGCGCACGGCTCTGCGACAGCGCAGCGCCGGTCTATCGATGCGCCTGCAGCAGCGCCGCGGCGGCGGCCCCAATGGCGCGGCCGCACAGATCAATGTCCTGCCGCACTCGGGCGGCGGCGGGCCCTCGGGCACCGACTTTGAGCGCCCGGCATGGGCGAGCAGCTCGCCGGGCACGCCAGCACCGGCAGGCGGCATGGGTCCCGGGGGTGCTATCCCGATGCACCCTCACGAATTTTCCATGGATCCCCGTGACGGCGCGGCGGCGGCCGCCAGCGAGATGGATTGGGGTGCAGACGACGATTTCTGGGAGCTGAAGCCCGAAGACTCTGCCAGTAATGTGAGCAGTTCACAGCACCGGCGGCCCAAGCGGAGGAGCGAACGCCGCACGCCGGCTCCTATTGAAGAGGAGGAAGAGTGATGACGCGGGAAAGCATACACGAAAAGAATAAAGGAAAGGAAAAAAAAGGTAAACGATGGTAGGGAGGAATGGGGGTTAAGGATGGGGTTACAACATGATAACGGATATGAGCCACGGACAGACCTGCTCTTCTTTTTTTTTTTTTGCAGAATGATGTGTAACGGAGTTTTCTCGTTTTATTTTTGCCATGTTTCTTGTCTTTCATTTTGACGGTTTTTTATTTCTTTGAATTTCTTTTGTCGCTTTTATGGACTCCTATATCTTGTTCCTATTTTTGCTTTTGTCTTTCTTCTATATTGGACACTCCCAAACTCTTCCATCGCATAGAAACGGAGTCGAAACTGCCTAGGCTGGCACGTGTGTTATTGCACATGTTGTCCATAAAGCCTCAAAAACTGACAGAATCATTATCCCACACGGAAACCGGCCCCTTGAGGTTGTCCATTGTTTGAATACCCAACCATCTACTTCTACACACCTATCTATGCCCTGGCTGTTCACTTGAGAACTGCACGTAAGGCTGCGAAAATACTGTTCGTTTTCTGTCAGCCTTGTCCATTTTTGCTGTGCATCTGCCCAACGTATCCGACATTGACGACATGTTCGTAACAAGACAAGTTCACGTACAAGACTGGGAGACTGTTCAGTGTATCTTGGACAGCTGGACATCACGATGCATCGTGTTTTCATGAACTATCGACGTCCTTTCGCAAGAGTATAAAATAATCATGATGGTCTCGCTTTGGAAACAATTTCTATTCTCTTCTCCTCATCCGCCCCTTCACTAGGATACCCAACACTTTCAACTCGAACACTCAACTACTTCCACAACAACAAAAAACAACCTACTGAAAAAAATACAACAAAAAAATCACCCACATGGATCCCAATAACGTTCCTTACCGGAACGCCAATTGGGCGCCAAACTATGTTCCACTCGAAGGTGGAAACTGTCGTATGATCTGGTACGCTGGACGTGAGTACCAGATGACCGCCCCTGGCAAGTTTTTTGACTTTAACGCAGAGCGTGGCTGCCGCTGGCTCAACGTCCACAAAATGCGCGAGCTCCTTGCTCGTGACGAACAGCTCGACGACATGTGCTACGAAAAGCAGCACGATGCTGCCTACCACAAAGGCGGCGACGACGACTTTTTCGGGAGCCCCGACTTCAAGACCACTCCCCTCGCCGCGCGCCCTCCCAGCGTCTTTCCTCCCACGCTCCAGTACGTCACGCCCACTCTCTTGACCGACGACGACTACGATGAGCTCTCCATCTGCGACACGGAGAAGGCCGACGGTGTGTACAACCAGTACGCAACCTTGGAGGAAGCCATGGCCGCCGCTCTCGCTGGCAGCCCCGGTGAGGCTGGCGAGGCCGAGAACCCCGCCGAGCTCAGCACCGTCGAGGTGCCTTCCAACAAAAAGCTCGACCGCGCGGCCGTCGGCCTCGAAAATGACCAGATGCTTCTCTGGGACATGGACAACAACATCTACAGTGGCGAGCTTCGCATCATGTTCAACAGCGCTCCCAGTCCGACCTACCACAGATCGAGTGGCGCTGGCATCCTTGAGCGCTTTGCGGCCAACCACGGCGGTGCCTCCCCCAGCCCTGATCGCCCCTCCGAGGCTCCGGCCAACATTATGATGGAAGCTCCTCCCACCTTTGACCTCGGTGTCGAGCTCAAGGATCGCTTCATCACTCGCCACGAGGAGCACGACCCCTTCATGTAAGTAAAGCCGTATTCAACTAGAGGACCTACCTCGTATTCCATGGGCCCTTCTTTGTGCTTTTTGAGAAATGTAATCCAGTAAGATATGATACATGCTCGAGCATGAGACAGTAGGCTCACAATACTTGGTACTTGGGCAACTCGGTAAGTCGTATGAAACTCTATGGACACCTACCTATCTACTTACCTATAAAATTGATAAAAAGAAAAAAAAAATAAAACGTTCGAATTGAAAAATCTTCTAGAATACCTACTTTAATCTCAAAAATGTGAACAATATGTATAAATTTGCTGTAAACAGCCCCTTGAACGGGACCAAGAAGCCCTGTTCATCTGAACTCTTGCTACAATGACGTCGGCCGATAGTTGGTCGTGTGACCCACCTTCCGTTCTCGGAATTTAGCTGTGAACAAGGGTGATCGAGTATCGTCTTACCTTGACTGTGTGTACACCCTTCGAATGAGATCTGTTCTTCGTCTCTTTCTTGAAGCTCGGCCATGTTTGAAAAATACGGTCTGAACAATTCTGTGGCCATCATCTGCGAACACATCTGCAGCCTGGCCCTATGCATCCTCCCCAAGCTCCAGCAAAACGCCAAACGGGTCTGGGCGCGCCCCACAGGAGCTGCCGTGAATGGGGCGCTGGCGCGTCTAGATTCGGTTTAGCGCACGGCTGACCCACCCACCCTCTACGTCAATCTTAAAAGAGGAGACGAAACGGCAGTGAGCAAGACGACGAGGGGAGATGATCACCACCCTCGGCATCTTTGGCAACTCTGCAAAGCACACATAGGATACTGCCCCCCAACACCTCCGACGGGGTCCTTTATCTGCACGACATGAACTCTGACATACAAGACGATCAGGTGCTCGACCTGCCTCTGGTCTTTCCCGGCGAGCCTGCGGAGTATGACGCACGTCATCCGCCCGCCGTATCAGCCGGCTCGGCCGCGACACGACAGCGAGAACGAGCACAGCCGACAACGACGACGCGTCGGCAGCACCAACAGCAGCAGCAGCAGCAGCAGCAGCAGCAGCAGCAGCAGCAGCAGCAGCAGCCGTCTTCGAGACGCTCCCAATCATCACGGAACACGTCTTCGGCGACACACGATCTTCAGACCAGCGACTCATCGGCATCTAGCCCCATCGAGCCCCCTCCCAACTTTACCGTCTACGTTCGCGTTCCGGCGCCGCGCAACGGATTTGTCGATCCACCAGATGTCAGTGGGAGAATGCGGGGTCGCTGAGAGAGAGAGAGAGAGGATGGGCCAAAAGCTGACTGGGCAGGTTGATTGGAATCGTGAAAAGGACGACGCTCTCTGGCGGATCCTGTCGCGCGTGTCAAAGAATGACATCAACTGTAAGTGGCCTTGCCTTTTTTTCGACAAAATGATGATGAAATAGTCGCTAACCTTTTGGTTTTCCTAGGGGAAGAACTGTATGTATAATGTATCACCGTCTACCTCGTTCTGCCTTGCTAACACTTTTCTAGGGCCGTCAAGTTTGATGCCACTGTCGACTTCCTCCTCATTCAGACCAACATTCTCACCGACCGACATGTATCCCAGCTCCGCGCCCAGACACGAAAGGCCACTCTCGGCGCTCGCGATTCGCCAACGCAGTCCCAACAGCCCGGCCAGCCAGGCGACCAAACTCCACGACTCGGAACAGCGCAGGGTGCGGCCATGGGACGCACCCTCTCCGGCCAACGTCGCTCCGTGGCTGGCCGAACATCGGCCGAGGAAATGAGAAGGACGGCATCAACAGAAGGAGCAGAAGGCATAGCATCGCGACAAGCAACCGTCACAAGTGCAGGCGGCGTGGGTGCCGGGGCACCCATGGGGAGCGGATCACGTCGACCGTCCATGGAAGATCGACAGACTCGCCCGGGTTTGGCCATTCGTCCGTCCCTCAACACGATCCCGTCGGTGGATGTCCCCTCTGATACGCCTGTTGATGCTACGCCCTTTGCAGCCGCAGAAGGGCCGGCACACAGACGTCAGCCGTCGTCGCAGGCGCCAGTGCCTATCCCACCTGCCCGGGGCGTGCCTGAACCAACGTCCAGTCCAGCGTCCAGACCAACTGCCATGCAAACTACTAGCGGGGAGGGCAACACCTACGATGCCGATGACGATGATCGCTACAATGACTACGCAGCACGACCAGATTCTCCCAACGAAGGCGCGCTCTCGTCATCGCAGTCCAGCGCATCGTCTTCGACCCCTTCTGAGCCCGTCATGTCACGCATCTTCAAGCGCCCACCAGGATATAACAACCCACAACAGAACCAGTATCATGCATCTGGTCGGCGAGATACCGATCGTGGTGGTGGCCCAGCCGCAGGTCTCGGGTTGGCGGCTAATAGCTCCGACGAAGAGTCTGAGACGCAAGCAGCATTCCTTCGTTTCCAGGCGCCGCAGGCTGGCGCCGATGAGGACGGTCGTCACCAACAGATGCTTCAACAACAAGAACAACAGCATCACAGTCATCACCGCTACCGGCGACAGTCCACTCATAGCACGCACTCTCATTCATCTTCGTCGTCCGCCTCGGCATCGCCAACCACGAGAGCTTTCAAATCACCTACTGTCGCTGCAGCAGCTGCGGCTGCGGCTGCAGCAACAGCGTCGTCTGCCACATCGGCAGGCCAGACCGCAGGCTTTGGAAATAGCAGCCCATCGCGAGCAAGTGCTGCCGCTGCCGCACGTCTACAGATGTCGCGCACGCCCACGGGCGTGAGATCGCCACCCCGTCTGCAGCATAACAATAGTCTCGGCCTTCCGGGCCACAACTCGGCTGCTGCCAGAGTTATATCTCGTGAGGGCAGCGAGACCGGTACTACGCCAAGCCTGGGAAGCAGTTTCAGTGACTTGGAAGGTAAGAATACTCATTGGTTTTGTTTTGTTTTCTTTTGTTTTATTTGTTCTTCTCTGTCCTTTTTTTCCCCTCAAAAAATCAGTGTGACTGACCTTTCAGACGTTTCTTTTACACAGTCTGCCCTCGATGAGGCCTTGGGCAGCAAGGTGGAGGATACGATCATCCATACGAGACCCAACAGTGGTGGAAACGATGCTGGGCCGTCATCTTCTCCTCATCGAACGAGATAAATACATATCTGTAGGATAGGATCGAATTAATACCATACACCATGCACATGACCAGAATACTCTCTGTAGGTACCAAGTAAATGTGTCCATATGTACATTATGTGTGTCTTGGGCAAAAGCAGGTGCTCTAAGCTCACAGACTACTTGCGATCGGATGAATTTTTGGATTGTGTTTAGAAGCTTTTAGCTGCGGAAAACCAGCTTATGGTTGACCACTACCGATCAGATCGGAAAGCAGCTAGCCCTACGTGATGAGGGTTTCCGTTCGAATACCTAGATGCGAGGGTGTGAGAAAAAGTATATATTTGTTATTCTCCCCCCCTCCCCCCTTCTCTCTTTCCCTTTTTCTTTCCCACAATCTTCCAAGAATCATACAAACTCCCGTACTCTTGAAAATCAAAATCGTCAACAAAATTGAAAAACCATCAACAACCTGCGCTTCACAACTCTCTCAAAACCGTCAACATGTCTGGCTCCACGCTCACCGCCAACCAAATGGCGCTCGACACTTTGGACACTGTCGCGCAGTACATCATATTGATCCTTATTTGCTTCGCCGGTAACGCGACTCTTGCCAGCATGATCTCGTACTGCATCAAGGTCAGAAGATCCAAGAACGACAACGACGACGGCAGCAACAACGACAACATCGTCGACAACGCAGAGCAGCCAGCGCCCGCAAAGAACTGGCGCTTCTGGCGATCATGGTCCCTCTTCAAGCCCAAGCAGCCCACGCCCGTGGAAGAGGATATTGAGCTGCAGGCCTTCGCCAACCACAACCAGACCTCGACTGCCACTCTCGGCTCCGTCGACAACATCCACACCGCTGTCCCCCCGGCAGCCTACGACCCTACCGAGCCTTACAACACCCGCTACTCGGGTCGTATCCATGATGCTCTCCGTCGTGGCAACTGATCCTCTTGGACGGTGGAGGAGGGCTTTAATTGCAAAGAGAAAAAAGAAAGAAAAAAACTTTGTTTTTTTTTATTCTTCATATTATATAGGTATATATATATATATATATGATTAGTCTCTCTTTACAATGGAAGTATTTTCTATCAAATCTTCTCGAATTGTTTTATTTTCTTTTGCTGAGAGATGGGTCACACTCTTCGACCGTGATTTTTGTTTTTTATTGCCGACAGGAAGAGGTGCATACGTAGCGCACCTTGGTCGTGTGTTCCCATGCACGACTACCTGCCTTTGAAAAGCCGCGTCAAAATAGTCTCAGCCTGTCCACGACTTCAGCGCATTATGAGGATTCCATCTGGTACCTAGGTATTTTTTTTTTGTTTGTTGTTGGCAGACTTAATTTCACAGAGTTGATAGACGCTTCGAAACCCTTAGCTCCTACCTACATATCTAGGTAATATTCCATACCTAGGTAAAGTAGGCACGCATTGGACAAGATACCTAGGAAAGTGAAATATAAAACGAGACAACATCAACCTCCATCTCACAGAACATTTCTATATCCTTCCTTTCTTTTCTGCTCAACAATCACTCGACGAAAACACACCTCGACGATCTGCATCACAAAATCTCTCTATTATCATCAAGGTTCTTTGATTGGCTTCCTGAAAATAAAAATAAAAAAGAACAAGAAAAAAAATCCAAACTCGTTTTCTGACTTTTTTTCTCTGCAGCCTCCACTCGTCTTTCGCCCAAGACATCCAAGATGGCTGTCCTCCAACCTGGCACGACATTTGAAGAGAAGACGATTGCCATTCTCATCGGAACCATTATCCCCATGGCCTTCTTCGCGCTGATGCTATTTTTATTTATCTTTATTCCTTCCCTCAGGCTCGCTCTGTACGCCGAAGGTATTAGAATGAAGAGATGTAAAGACCGTCTTGAAACGTTTCTCGAAGACCTTGTCGACAACAGCCCTGTCTAAGTTCCCACCAAGTCGACATGATCGCCATACAACACACTTTACACGACAATTTTTGATAGCAACATGGATATCGTTCAATAAATTCACTGTTTTCTTGATTTGCCTAGTCATTTTTTATTTCTTTTGCGCATGAGAAGCGGATAGAAGCGGGTTGTATGGGGTGTGCATCTAGGGCAAAACAAAAAAAAGAAAACAGTCAAATCGGAATCAGTCCATCGCGTCCACTTGGTATTTGATTACAGAGGTTGCGGAAACCACAGTTTACTCCCGCCCATGCCATATACATTTATAAAGAGTGTTTCTCTTTCATTTCCATGTATTTTGTAGCTCTGCAACTTGTTCCATGATCAGACGTAAGTGGGCTGAAAGTTGCCAGCCCGAACTAGCAACCGAGCTACTAAAGCCATGACTGCTCATGATCGTAAAACCCAACTACTACACGTAGCTAGGTAGGTATCTATGCGTACTCGAAATAACGATATGTAAGAGACGGAGTCGCACTTTTCATCCTTTTTGTTTTCAATCAAAATGTCTGCAAACATGCCTCATTACCTCCCAAAACATCTCAACTCATCCTTCATCGCAGAAACCGTGCCCAACTCTACACTGAACCACACAAAGCTCTTCATACATCAACAGCAACCATCCACGATGGCGGACACCAGCAATCTCCTTTCCAACGATGCCCTTGTTGGCGTCGGCATCCTTGCCTTGGTCATCACTTGCGCGGCCATCATCATTGTTGTCATCATGGGTGTCTTCATCTTGTTCGACAATGAGCTGTCCCGCGCCTGGAGAAAGCTCAACGATATCGAGAGCCAGCGCCCTGGACCCTCCCCTGCGTCACGCCATGCCCACCGCTTTCACAACGTCCAGGGACCACATAACATGTATCTGACTGGATTCAACTACATGGTGATTCCCGCGATGGAAGAGCCTGAGGAGATTGAGCTGCAGACAGGCGTCAACGCCGACGTTATGGCCGCCCACGTTGACAACGACAACCCCGGAAACACTGCCTCAAGCCAGCAGAACAAGTCACTTGCCGCGAGCAACAGACGCATGTCGAGCTCGAGTGATGGCAGTTACGCCCCATCGATTCTCAGCCAGGGTGCAAGTTCAGACACTTCCATGTCGTCCAACGATGATATCTAGACCACCATACCTCTTCATGGACATGGAGTGTTTGGAGTTTTTGTTGAGCAGGCGGAGATGGGCTTTTTTGTGCTTTTACATTATTCGTTTGATTTTTGTCTCTTATTATTACCATGGAGCTCCATGTTTGGAAAAGATCATATATTTGACATACTGTCGTTTCCCCTGACCGGTTTGTTCCTGCACAGAATCCCTCGTGAAACTCAAAAAATCAAAGTGCCATTCTGTGACCAAAACAAAATATCATCCAGCAGTCCATGTCAAGACAACCTACCGCAAAGGTAGCAGGCAAACACCATGCTCCGGGTCTGCCTATCTTCCATTTGGGCAAGGACACTTTAACCGTGTGAAAAGAAAACAAAACAAAACAAAATAAATCTTTTAGGTAACTGAAAAGTCAGTTTGGAGTTACCTTTTTCTCCGTCCTTAGTCCTCAGCTGTTTATGCCATCATACTAAGTAGCCGGTTTTAGTAAGATACCTATCTTCCATATACGTACACTTGATCAAAAAATGTCAGTCCCTTCCGATCAAATGAATTTCTCGAAACCTTTTAAAAATTTTTCGTATCATCCTTCCTTACAACAAACTTGTCTCGCATCAACTTTGCTCACATCAACTGTCCTGACATCGACCTTCCTCAGATCAACCTTCCATCCGCATAACACTGCAGAAACATTTTACATTTCGTAGGAAAAAGGCACGGTATATCCCAAAAGGTTTGCTCTTCTCTAACTTGTCAGCAATCTCATCACAAATATATCGACATGTATATCGCCATGAACACACGCGCCGCCGACATGGCCACAACCAACGACAATAAGCCACGCAGCGGGCTCAGTGAAACATCGATGACGATCCTCTACATCTTTTGCTTCATACTTGTCGTTATTCTTGTGCTATTCGTGCGCGTCTTGATATACGCCTTGAAAGTGCGCAAACGCTTGAGGCAGCACCAACAGTGGCCCGGGCACGGCGGCATCAATGATGCTCCCCTTATCAACGGCCGCGGTGGTCACTGCGAGTGGATCAGATGGCGAGGCGTGACGGTCCGGGGCACTGCCGGAATCCCCGCGGCCCATGACAACGGCCACGTCGAAAATGTCGACCTTCCCCCGAGGCTGTCTCTCCGTCAAGATCGCCGCCAGAGGTTATTGGAGGATACTGAACTCCCGCCATACACCCCCGAGCAACCGCCGCCATACACCCCCGAGGCATTGCCACCATACAGTTCAGCATAATGGGCCATTTTGTGACTGAGACCGACGGAGAGCTGCTCAACTACGTCTTGGTTTTTATGCATTTTATTTTTTGGAATGTATATCTACCTACGTTGGTTCATTAATATGAAGCAAGCTCGCTTGCATTCTCCTCCGGGTTGGTGTTTTCTCAGTCTTCTTTGTATTCTTCGAAATGTTGTTTTTAACACTTTTTTTCATACTACAAAGCACTGTGTTTCACAAAAGAATTTCTTTCTCTTATTCTTCAAGATAGGTACAACATCGTGAACCTCGTTGAAGCAGTTTATTATAATAATTTCGTTCCTATTTCTGGCACACAAATCGACGTGAAAGCCAGAGATCCTACGTACCTATGCTGCACAGATCTCAAAAGATCTACGTTTACTCTGACAAAAGTCTTCTACAAACATAGATTAAAATAAGTGAACAGAAACTTCAGCGCAGAACACAGACCCAGACCACGCTTTTTTTTTTCGTGGTGTGGTGTGGGTGGCATGGGCTTATTGTTTTGATGCAAAAGCCTAACTAGTTGTCCGCTAATACGAAACCATGAACTAGTGAGCGATCAGAGCATCGAAAAACCTACGCATGCCTAGCTTGCAAGGCCGTGACCATAGCTCACCCACCTACGCCTAGCTCTCGTCTCCTTTTTTTTTCTTTTCTTTTCTTTTTCTTCATTTTTGTCCTCTTCAGTTTTCCTCCCCGGTTTCTCATTTCTGTCTGTATAAATTGGCTTTCACCTTTCACTTCTCGAAAGACACTGGCAACAATCTTTTCAAAGATACCTTTCTGGCAATCCTGCATCAGCGTCGGCATACATTCGCATTCAAATCAGCAAAGTAAGTTGAGCACACTCGAATCATCTCTTGGTCATCTAACTAATCTTCTAAGCTGTCAAGATGTATGCGAACATCACTGAGGAGACGAAGGATCTCAAGTCCAAGGAGCAAGTCATCCTCTACGCGGTCCTCTACTCCATTCTCAGCATCATATCCGTTTTTGGAACACGCTGGCTCGCACGCTTCCTCATCTCCGCATGTTTTGCCCATGACCCCGTCAGCGATGAAGAGTCGCAAAAAAGAAGCCGGCTCATGGTGGACAGAGAGCCACAGTTCAAGCAGCCCATTGTCGCCAGCATGTGGGATGCGCGTTCTCAAAGTTCTGCGGACTTTAAAAGCTCCATCGACGAAACTGTCGCTTTGGACGGGTGCTCATACAACTGTACAGCGTTTTCGATGCTGCCGCAAGGGCCAGAGAGCATGCTGCAGCTGCCGCCTCCAGTATTTCTTCACGACATGTTCTGCTGTATAAACATGAACGCATCCCAGAACGCACGTCCAGCATCACAACTACCTTCTTCGACTGCGGCGGGTGTCTACAACCCCAGAAGCTAACAATTATAAGAGGAGGAGAAACATATGTAGAGGACTTACGCATTCTATAGCAGTTTATTCTGTCTGTTTATATTTATCATAGGTAGCAATTAGACTTTTCCTTTCTGTCTTATCATTTGTATCTTTATGATGTTGAAGTGCATATGTATTGCGTGATACTCGAAACTCAAAATACACAAGACATGTTTCTTCATATTGAAAGCGCGGAGAGTTGTGGCAGCATTGCCAGGACTTCCCATAAAATAGATGGCACACCGTAGAGAAAGGACTGTTTGGACACCAAGACACCTCTTGGCACTGTCCATTTTCTACAGAGTCTCCCGTGTCTGTCCATTGTGTTTTCTGTGCTGATACTGAATATTGGCAAGTTTCACAGACACTTTTACATATGACATAGCTACGTTATGGGACATCACTTGCACAACAAAAATAATTTAAATTCTGCACTATTACCTAAAATTAATAAATGTCATGAGACCTTCTATGGAAGACAATTTAAACAAACTAAGGTTTCAGTAACTTTGAACCCTTTGTCTGTACTGACATATAACCTGATGTTCTAGTCGTCCTGGCTGCTCTGGCTTCTTTGCCTGCTTTGGCAGCTTTGGATCCCTTGGTCGCCCTGGTGATCCTGTCTGCTATAACCACTATAGCTGCTCTGGCTGCTCTGGCTGCTCTGGCTGCTCTGGCTGCTCTGGCTGCTCTGGCTGCTCTGGCTGCTCTGGCTGCTCTGGCTGCTTTAGCAGCTCTGACTGCCCTGGTCGTTCTGACTGCTCACGCCATTCTGTTCCGCATTATTTCCGTACGGAGGGATGCTGGCAAGCCAAGACAAGATGTCCTCAGCATTTGTCGGGGGCGCTGGCAGGGCGGCTGTGCTTGGCTGTATTGTTGGTAGCCTGCGGAGTGGGCGATTTTTTTTTCTTTCTGGCTGATGGTGGACCTCTCGTCAAGATCGAGGTTGTGTTCAATGAACACCGGATGCACTGCGATTTTTTTCGGGGCTAACAAAGTCCTGGAAGACCGTCTCAAAGTCATTCGGGTACTCGCGCTTGTTGAAGTGCACGTACGTGAGTTCGACGTGCTCGCGAATGGTCATGGGCTCCTCGGGGATGGTTTGAAGACGGGGAGCGCGGTAGACGACACCGCGGCGGCCGTTCAAAGGCATGGGACGCTCGGTGAAGATTATGAGCTCTTCCATTTCCGCCGCTTCCCGGGCATTGTGTCGGGCGGCGACACCAGAGTAGTACTCGTGGAGATCGCGATCCGTGAGGCTGGAAAATCCCTCCTCTTGCACCCGGGCCTGGGCGCGCTCACGCTCGACCCTTTCCCGGAGTCCACGGAGGGCTGCCTCTCGGAGAAGTTGGCGAGCAGAGTTGTAAGCGTTAGTTGTGCGGTCGATGCCGGCCTTGATCCGAGCATCTTCTGCTGCTGCTGCTTGTCTTTTGGCCCTGCTTCGGAAGACCTGCCGGATCTTCTTTTGCAGGGCGACGACAAAGTCCTTGAAGGACTCTCTTGGTGAGCGTCGAGACATTGTAAAAATTGTAGAAGATGTATGAATATGAGTGTGTGTGTGTGTGTGTGGAATGTAAGTAGGAGAAGCTGGAGGGCTTTTGTTGTATTGATGAAGCGTGAAAGCAATAGATGAAGATGTTGTCGAGAGACGTGTATGGAGTGAGGGAAAACGGAAAATAATAAAAAAAACATCTGATCAGGAAAGAAGAGGCACGTACAGGCTGTTTTTATAGTGATTCTTGACCGGAGAATTTTGATCGAGTGATCGTATATCCAAGAGACTAGGCGTTGAAACTAAGCTCATCCGATCATCAACAGCCGTTAGCTGAAGGGTCCCGCACCGTGTTAGTGCGGGAAATTACCGAAAGCGGCTAGTCTTTCCGCATAGTTTATTTCCTTAACTTTTCAGCTGCTAAACACTACACTTTTCTAGAGACACATAGAAGGAATGTACAGCTATCATACAGCAGATAGCTGTCCTTACAAAGAAAAGGACGTATGTATTTAAAACATAAGGTATGCTCCAAAGTACTATTGTATAATTTCAGGCCGCAAATTCTTGTATCAAGTCTCGGTTTTCCGTTCGCATAGTATTTCGATGCCTACACGCCCACTAGCTTCATACCCAACGCCCGTTGAGGTATAACCCTGTGCCATACAAAAATGAAGCTGAAGCGGTGCAATTTTTCCTGGTTTTGTTTTGGAGTACATACAGCTATGCGCAAAAAACCCCCCAAAAGGTCAATCAGCATCCAGCCATGGAATACCGTGAATAAGCGAAGGTCTAGAGAAACAGTAAAAGGAACGTATCTCAAAGGCCTGAGATAATCAAAAGAAAAGAAAAGGAAAGAGAAAAGAAAAAAAGTATCCGCTACGCATGCATAGGAGGACGAGTATATCTGTTGCAGCAAGGACACGGACGAGCAGACGATTTTGCTCGTGGTGGTGGTGTTGGCCACTGAACTTGTCGCAAAATAGCCTGTGAGAGAGAATCAGGCACATCGGCAAGCCAAGAGTCCTCTTGTGTTTTTGCCGTGACCGAAGCATCCACCAGTGTTCCATCAGCCATGGCGATAAGGTGAGCAGTACGTTTAATTATGGGTGGTGCGAGGGGTGGCGGCTGCGCTGCTTCGTGAAGTTGTAGCGTACGTTTTGTCCAGGAGCGCTGGTCGGCATCTGGTAGTTGGTTCTGTTGCTGTTGTTGTTGCGGCTGTTGTTGCTGCTGCTTCTGTTGCAGCTGCTGCGGTTTCTTCCCGTGCCAGTCAATCTTCTCTTGACTCTGAGCTTGCTCCTGACTCTGCCTCCGACTATCGTCACTTTCTAAATCCTTGTGACGAAGCATCTCATACTGCGAAAGCGGCGGCTGTCGTTGTGGAAGTAACGATGGCGTCGGCTGGGCAGACGGTGCGGCAGCCTGTGCCTGTGCCTGTGCCTGTGCCTGTGCCCTTGCATTCTGAAGACGCAGCTCGTAGAGGGCATGATCCCAAAAGGCATCGATGGCGGCCGAGGTATGGGCCGTGCCCGGGTCGGCCGGATCATCAAACGAGATGCCCGAGCTGGATGCGATGGTAGACGTAGTCAGTGGTGTTGTCGATGACATGGCAGGTGTGAGTGGCATTCTTCGAGGAGGAAGGGGCTTGCGGTTGGCGGACGGCGGCGACAGGGATGACGAGGGTGAGGCTTTGATGGGAGTAGCCGTGACGGCCGAAAGTGGTACTGCTGATGGCAGCCCTAGATGTCCAGCTACACTGGAGATCTGCGTAAAAAGCGGCTGTCCACTAGGAAGTGGCCTGCGGCCTTGAGGCAGTGGTGAACGATGCGGCATGCTGGACATGGGCAAGATGGCCGAGGTTGGAGCCGAAGCCGGAGGGATCTTTTCCGGGACAGTCTTTTGTCGGAGAGGTGACACGGCTGACAACGAGCCGCGGGGTGGAAGAGGCTGCAGGGGGCGCATGGGCCCGAGGTTTCTCTGTCGGCGGACGGCAGCAAGAAGCTGCGCGCGTGAGCTTTGACGATGGCCGGATCCGGGGCTATGGTGGCTAGGACGCGGTGGCGGCCTGTGTTCTGTAGGTGTCTGCGGAGCTATTGCTTTTGGCACTGATGCTGCTCGACCCGGATGGATCTCTAGAGTACTGCCACCCATCGTCTCCTTTGTGGTCTGCTTCGAGACGGCCTCGATGCTCTTCTTCTCGCGGTCCTGTTCAGGTGTCCTGTTCTTTTCATCTTTGTTGGGGTGCGACTCAACTTCAGGTGCCTGTTCTGATTCAACTGTGCTTTGTTCTGTTGTGGGTGTGTCCCGTGTTGCGCCCTTTGCTTCTTCTTCCGGCTGTGCGTCAGCCGTCTTGGCAGTCGCAGACTCATCTTTACCGTCTTCTTTTTGCGGGCCGGTATAATGTTCGCTTTGAGCCCTGTCATGCTTTGTGTCGGCGATGCCGCTCTGTGATTCTTCGTCGATATCAACGGTCTTCTCCTTTGATAACTGCAGCTGCGTGTTGGCGTCCATGAATTCTGGCGTGGAAGAGTCTGGCCTGGGATTTGGTGTTTGCGACACAATGATCTCATCCATAACAGGAGGGCTGCCATCTTCAGAGCTGCCCTCTTCTCTCCCGTCATCATCATCGACACCCCTCTTTCTCTTTCCAAGCTGGGTATTCAACTGGTTCTTCTTCTTGTCGTCATTGTTGTAATTCTTCTTGCGGTCATCGCGGTCGTCGTGGTCGTCGCCTCCACTGCCACCAGGAGCACTCTGTCTCTCGGTTGGACTGCTCGAACGGTCGTGGCTGTCACTGTGACTGCCACATCTGCTGCTGCTGCTTCTCTGATCCCTGCCGTCTTTGCGCTTTTGACCGCGATCAGCTTCGTGGCAACTCTTGCGGCCATCACTGTCACTTCCACTCGAGGCTGCTTGGGTCATGGGTGGCAGTCTGGCATCTGGTGTTCGGTGTCTGTCGGCTTCAAAGGGCGAGAACTCTGTTGTACGGAGTAGTGTTAGCACGAGCCTGCATGAGAAAAGTCGTAAAAGTAGACATTCTGCTCGCGTCGTACCTCGGCGATCCTCTCGTCGCCGATCACCCATAGAAGAGGTACGAGGTGGACGGTAGGTATCGGCTGGACGGCGCGGCTGACTGAATCGCTTCCCACGCGAGCTGTGCATATGCACGCGATGATGATTCCAGTGCCGTTGGTGATCATGATGATCGGGGAAACTGCCATAACGCGCATCGTGACGGCTGTCATGGTGGTGTCCATGGCGGCCATCATGACGACTGCGCTGCCATTCCGCGGTGGACGAGAACCGGCGAGACTGTGACGGTGCCGGTGACGAGCGAGCAACGTCTGTATTGTTCATTCTGTAGCAACGTGCCGTTGGTCATTCGGTGACTCAAAGTGAAAACAGTTGAAAACGGTCTTGGAAAGTGTCTGATGAAGAAAGTCCAGTTCAAAATAAGGCTGTGAGTCCAGCTCAGCCACAGGTGAAGGTGAAGAAAAAGGTGAAGAAATGAGGGGCAGAGTCCGCGGAATAAAAAAAAAAGGAATGAAACAAAACAAAATAATCTTGAAACAAAAAGGATAAAAAATAGTTCGAGAAAAGATGATATACTTAACAGGAAATACAGTCAACACTCATATCACAATGCTGAACCAACTGCCAGGCGGCTGTAAGAAGTGATCGGCAGAAGACGACAGGGGTGGTATGTGAAGTAGCGGGGGGGAGAAAAGGAGAGATATTCAAATACAGGCTTTGAAAAGCCTTGTCGTGCAGGAACTGCATGAGAAGGAGGGGAAATATGTGCTGGACGTTGATTTGCAGACCACCCATGCAGGGCGAGGAGCACGCGATGGCACGGCAGCGGCGGGTAGTTGCATGCAGACGAGGTGATGGAGGCCGGGGCGAGCCAAGCATCATGGCCATCGAACAGCTCAAAATCAAAAGTGTTGTGAACAGCCGTTGCATGGAAGGGTGTTTTCCAGTGCCATTCTCTTATTTTTTTTTTTTTTTGCTATCAAATTATTTTAAGCACGCAATACTCCAATAAACACTGCAATTGACAGTCTTTTCACACAGACATTTTGACATGTAATACGGTTCATTGTCATCATGTTCACATAGTTTTCTGTTCATATGGAACATCGCCCTCGATATGGAATGCTGCCCAAAATCAAAATCGCTGAAATGAGGGGCTCAAAAAGTGACAAAAGTGACAAAAAGCCAACACAGCAGGGTGACATGCGGACGCATCCTACATCACTGGCGGCTGTAGAGGCTGCCGTGACGGCTAGCCGCCGGGTCTAAAGCGGCACATCAACACGATTGGACGATGACAGAAAAAGGCATCTGCAGCGTTGGATTCACGGCGGCTACAGCGCACGGTCGTAGCATTACCATGCAAGGCGGTTGTTGCAAAGTCTCCAGGTATTTGTAGCCTCGCTGACGCTCAAGTAGTTACACACTTATACTCTCTAGCGTGTACTTTCTTCCATCTAATTGGCTCAATGGTCTAGTGGTATGATTCGCGCTTCGGGTATTTCCTACCCTCTTGTCTTTGGCAAGATGAAAGCATTGTGCGAGGTCTCGGGTTCGATCCCCGATTGAGCCCATTCAATTATGAATGTTTTTTTTTTTATTTTTTTTTTTGTGCCCGGCTGTTCTTTTTTCGACTTTCATTCCTGTTTTACCTTACTGGCATTTTAGCCGCAGCATTCCAACGGGTCGCGTGGATCCAACGGCCCACGTCTTTGACACGCGCTATCGCTGCGCGCTATCAATGTACGCTGTAAATCTCGCAGCAGCCAACCACAGGCGGCCGATCGAGCACCCGTGCCGTCACGATACCGCGAGGCTTTGAAGCCCCGTCCTAGCATCCACAAATCCCCTCATCTCAACTGCCAGTCATCGACACTTGCTTAAACATAAACAACGCTGTGACTGAGACGACCAAGCACACGATGGCCGCCTCACCTGATGCCCGGGCGTTTACGTCGGGCTACAGCTCGTTCCCTCCGGGTGCAGTGCACTCGCCGCCGACAACTTCATCAACGATACGGCCATCGCTGTCGGGCTTTGCGCCATCGTCATCAGCCGGATCGTCGTCTGCACGCCATGCCCACACATCATCATCGACAGTGGGCGGTGGCGGCGTCGGCGGCGGCGGCGGCGGTCATGGTGCCTCGGCTGCACGACAGGCATTCCCCTTTTCACACCACGACACGGAAACATCACGTCTCGCCTACGACACCCTAGCGGCCAGCGCCAAAGCATACCGCCAGGCGCTTAACCAGCTGTCGGCCGCCGCATCGCGCTTTGGCGCTGCCCTCGAGTCGTGCGCGCGTTTAAAAGAGGCGCGCGCCCAGCCCTATCCCGCTGCCTACCGATCCGCCCCCTCGTCCATGTCCATGATGGACAGCGGCCTGCTGTCGGTCGCCCCCGAGGCGTCGTGCACGGCCGACGTCCTGCTGGCGACGTCGGGCCTCTACTACCTCCAGGCCAACCAGCAGGGCATCCTGGCCGAGACGGTCTACCGCGCCTTTGAGCTGCCGATCGTCCACGAGCTGGACCGGTACGCTGCCGACGTCGAGGCCGAGCAGGAGAGCTATGCCGCCGGCATGCGCGAGGCCAGCAAGGAGATCCGCCGTCTCGAGAAGGAGGGCGTCAAGCTGCGCAAGCCGCGGCAGCGCGACGTTGGGCGGATGCGCAGTCACCTGGTGGCCATGACGGATGCGCTCGATGCGCTGACGGCGCGCCAGGCGGACCACGCCGTCGCCCTGCTCGACCAGAGCCGCGATATGAGCGGCACCGTGAGCCAGGCGAGCCGCAACCTGGTGCGTGCCGAGGTGGACATTCTCGACACGCTGGCGCGCAAAGGCTGGCCCGGCGGCGGCCTGGATGTCGTGCTGGATGGAGCCGTGGACGTGTTTTCGTCGGGCGACGGTGACGACGGCGGCGACCTCGATGATGGCGGCGATGAC
Source organism: Intubia oerlemansii (assembly GCA_020002355.1). Taxonomy (NCBI): domain Eukaryota; kingdom Fungi; phylum Ascomycota; class Sordariomycetes; order Ophiostomatales; family Ophiostomataceae; genus Intubia; species Intubia oerlemansii. The sequence continues at coordinate 6,780 of JAGKRZ010000237.1, read as the reverse complement.
GGCGGCCTTCTGGCCGGAAGCAGCATTCTCAACCGTCCGACAAACGGCGGCAGCATGGGCATCGGCATGGGTGTGGGGATTGGTATCCTGGGAGGCAGTGTTGCTAGTCTCGACCTGGATGGAGGGCCTGATGGTGACGGTCACCGTGGCGGTGATGATGATGACGACGAGGGCGCAGCGGCTGCTGGCGAAAACGATTCCGTCAACGATGCTGATGCGGACGAGACCGAAAACGACGTCGATGACGAGAGCGAAGTGTCCACCATCAACGGCGCCAACGGGGCAGCATCCGGCAAGGGCAAGGCGCCAGCAGTAAAAAGCAGCGGCGGCTTCTTTAGCATGCTCAAGAGGGGAAGCATCCTGGGACGGCGGACATCACGTTCCGAGTCGTCGGGAACCCAACATGCTGCGGCGTCATCAGCATCATCAGCATCGGCAGCAGCGGCGGCAGCGGCGGCAGCGGCGGCAGCGGCGGCAGCGGAGGCTGAGGCAGAGTCAGAGGCCAATGCGGACGCCGACGTGGATGCACCCAGCCCGGCCAGACTGACCAAGCAGAACACGGCCTCGTCCACAAAGTCGTCGGCATCGGCGGCGTCCAATGCCACGGCCCGGCCACGAACCGTGCGCGCAGACAGCCTGTCCGTGGAGACGCCGTACCAGTACCAGAGCCTCGACAGCCTGACCAGCGACACGGCGTCGCTGCACTCGCAGCGGACCGACTATACAAGGCGGCAAGGCGCGTCGCCGTCGCCTGTCCGTCGTGGTCGGTCAAGACCCTTTTCGCCTCAACGTGTAGCTGTCGACACTCACGACGTGTTTGGCCGAAGCAGCAGGGAGAACCGGGAGAACCGGGAGAACGGAGAGAACGGAGAGAACGGAGACAATGACCAGACAAGCCGGGCTTCGCGCGACGACAAGGAGGCGAATGGTGAAGGTGCTGCCAACGTCAGTGGCGATGGTGATGCCGACGAGCATGTGGCGGATGATGCAGATGATGCAGATGACGCCGATGACGCACATGGTGTAGTTCATGGTGGCACGCATCAAGATGCGCCCTCTGCCCACGATTCAGACTTGCCGCAGGAAACAGATGAGGGTGTCCATGCATGGCGTCAAGAATCGTAGCAATACTGGGACTGAGTGGCATGAGTGGGCAGCTGCTGGAGCATGAAGTGTATGATATGTTGTTGTTTCTTCTTTATATATCTGCATTGTTGGATTGTCGTACATTTTTTGCATTGCCACTTGCATTCTTTTTCCTTGTCCTTTTTCCTTTTGGTCCTTTTTTTTCGATTTTGCGATTTCCATGTACTTATAGCTGCACATTCTATCTTTTATCTATTGTTGGCATATTCATTATTTTTGTCAAAGTTCAAAAACGTTGTCCGGTTTCATCGTGGCGTCAGATGGTTGATTGGTGTCTTCGCGCTCTGTCCTGAAACGCGGCCACAACGAAGGCCGCTCGAGCTGCACACAGCATTGCAGGACGTGCACCAAACGGGACTTGAATAAATACCCCATGTATTGGTGCCATGTATTGGTGACCAACGGCTTGATGCTTCGACTTTGCAAAAAGACCAGTTTACTTCACGCAAGTCCTCTCTACCCTCGCCATCATGAGATTACTACGCCTCGCCATCTTCACGTTTGCTGCCACCGTCTCGGCCGGTATTGTCGTGGCACCGGTCTTTGAAGACCAAGTCGTTGCCAAGAGCGGAGGCGACTGTTTCTTTGGAGTAACAACACCACAAGGATGTGCGTGAGTATGCCCTTATTTGTAATGGAAGTGAACACGCAACTATTCGCTAACTCTGAAAGACTTCTTCGCAAGAGGTCGTCCTAGCGACATGATTTAAATACACTTTCACCGCCTGATGGAAATGGACCTGAATATGAATGTCTTGTTCTACATATAATTGCGACAGGACAAGGATGGCTTGGGTGCAAAAAAAAGAGAAAGACTCGTTGGCTCAAACAAAAAATCAGATGAAGGAATGAGACAGAAAACAAAAAAAGAGAGACAAAATCAAGATGCTGAATCTATTGGTCGAGATGGGACAAAAATGTGGCGGGCATATGAAGATACCTATTTGCACAACGGCCGCGCCACAATCACTTAGTGCACCCTTCCAAGTAAGCAAACACGGCTGCAGACGGGTTTCTCCCCGTTTGGCGTTTAGCAGGTGAGGCTGTACTTGGGCTTGCGGTTGACGTCCATGCAGCCCCAGTGCGTCTCGTCGGTGGAGGTGCCGTCCTGGCCCGTGGCCGGCGGCTTGGACGGCTCGTCAAAGGCCTCAAAGAAGAAGACGTTGAAGCCCCAGGCGAGCATGCCGCAGACGCCCTGGCTGAAAAAGGTGGCAGCATTCTCGACGCTGGGCACGGCGTCCTCGTAGGTCGCGCCCTTGGTGATCCAGCCCGTCTCGCCCACCCACATCTCGATCTTGTCGTTGGAGCCGCTGACGGCCTGAATGTGGCCAAAGGCCTGCTGGATGTCGTCCATGAAGCTGCCCGTGGCGTTGGCGATGGCCTGACCCTGCCAGTACGAGAAGGCGTTGCAGAGGCTGAGGGGGTGGAGGTTATTGTTAGAAAAAACCAAAAAAAAAAAAATACACAAAAGACACAGACTAGAGCACAACTCACAGGATATCCACACCGCCAGCAATGACGGCATCGGCCGTGCCGTCCTGGTACTTGTTCCACGAGTCGGCCGTGCCAATCTTGAAATCCGGGCCGACGGCCTTGCTGACGATCTGGATGCGCTTGAGCAGCTCGGGGCCGGTAAACGTCTCGCGGTACATGGTCTCGGAGCCGACCGTGATGGCGTAGACCTGCTCCTTGTACTTGGGCGCATACTGGACCACGGCATCCTTGTCCTTGGTAAACGACTCTTCCGTGTCGGGCCAGATGCCCAGCACCACCTGCATGCCCTCCTTCTTGGCTGCCGGCAGAATGTTCTTGGCCGTGTCGCACTCGGACGCCGCGTAGATGCGGACAATACGCGCCGACGTCTCCTTCTTGATCGCCGCCAGGTCGGCCTCGTAGTCGCTCTGGTCCTTGCAGCTGTTGTCCGGACGCTTGTCGCCCAGGGCAAAGCCCAGAGTGCCCGAAGCAGCGATCGCCGGAGCCACGAGGGACGACAGAGCAGCCGCCGCCGCTGCCAGAGTAGAAGTGCGCATCTTGGTGTTGAGTCGCTTGAGTCGCTTGTTGTTAAAATTATCTTGAATGATTGGCTGGACAAAATCGGAGATGGCAATGGAATCGATGCGGTGTTGTTGCCGGTGGTCAATGTAAACAATTCAAGAAAAGATACAAAAGGGGGCAAGACTCTTCTTCTTCAGCATAAAAGTCACAGAGTAAACTCCTGGTAAAGTGCCCGTTCTGCAAAATGTCCGCTACTACGGAGTCCTTCGTGGCTGGGTGTACGGAGTAGTGTGGCTGGAATAGGAGATGCAAGGATCCCTTCCAAGCCTACTCCGTACGGAGTACATATATTTCTTATTTTTTTGTGCCTGTTCCAAACACCGCCTAATATCAAGGCTCCCAAATTGCAAGGAGTCCCACGACAAGAAACGCGGGTCGTGCACAAAGGGGGTGACCACCATGCATGTGTTTATTCCACTTTTTTGTATCACTGTTCCTGGCTTGTTGGTGTCCATGGTCCACAAAACAAACGCGCCAAACAAATGGCAAAACGCCCAAAGCCAAAAGGGAGGCTACGGGCTGAGCCTATATCTTGGCACTTTTGGCACTACCGAGTAAGGTACAGAGTTACATCTGTCCTCGTGCGAAGTACATGCACAGCTCACAGCACGACTGCGTAACGTGACAACATCTGACGAAGAAGTTCATTTTGTATGTACGACAACTCGGTAGCAGCCGTGTGTAAAGTCTAAAACAAAACATCATGCAATGCAAATACACAATTAGAAAAAAGAAAGAGAGAAAACAAATGATCCTCCGCCCAATCCGTCCCGTTCCAGCGGGCCTCTTGTAAAACTCCATACACCTTAATCTTACAGTGGGACTTTTTCTCCCCCTTTCACATTTCCACCTCGTCCCTCGCCTTCGCCCTTTCCTATCTTATCGCACGTACAGCTCCAACCGGCGTGCGACTATGATGACGTGGTGACGGTCCCAGGAAGTTGCCATGCAACAAAATCTTCGCGGACCTCGAGCTCACGAACGCCGCGGTTGCTGTGCACGCCAGCGGCGTCTTGATCGCGTCCTTTGCTCGCACCGTTCCGCAAACGGCCATTCCGAGAGCCTGCCCCTCCTCCTCCTCCAGTCCCTGCTCCGCCGCCAGAACGGCCCGTCACGCGACTGCCGCTACCAGAATCGAGACCAATACCCCCCATCATGTCCTCAAGACTGTCTTGTGACCGGTGGCCAAATCGTGCCGCCGACTGTGTTCCGGGACTGCTGCGCGTGCTCTTGGACGCGTAGCTGGAAAAGGACGACTCCGGCAAGGCTGTGATTGTGCGGTCGCTCACGCCACTCTCTTCGCGCTCGGGCATGAGGGTTGCTGATAACGTAGGCGATGCTGTCAGTTGCTGCTGGCCGATCTGATTACGGTATTTCCGAAAATCGCTGGCGCGCAATGTCGCGTCGTTGGTGATGCCGGAACCAGCGCCGGCATCAACAGAGCGCGGTGCGCTACCACCCATCGGCGTGGCGCCATCGTCGCCGCTGCTAGAGTTTCCCGCTCCAGCATCGCGATCGCGGTCGCGGTCGCCGAATCGGCTATGAAGAGGCGATCCCTGACCCGGCTTGAAGTGAGACGGAAGCGTCTTACGCTTGATCGGTCCCAGCTTCGGCAGGATCTGGGCGAAGTTCTTCTTGCCGCCCGACGATGACCGGCTGGGTGCTGTTGCCGACTCTTCATCCTCTTCGTATCCCTCGTGGATGGACGATGCCGTGGGCGATGACGGAGACCAGCCTGTCCGGTGCATGGCCTGGCCCATAGACGATCCAAATCCGCCTCCTCGATACCGCCCACTCGGCTGGTACCGTCCAGACGATGCCGACGAGGATAGTAGGTCCGATGACGGCGAGCCACCAAAGCCATCGCCGCCATTGAAAATGTCTTCGATGCACTCGTCGGCAGGCAACTCGCCTTCTTGGCAGGCCCAGGACGCTGCAAGAGCCCTGCGGTACACATCCTGGATCTCGGATTCGTGGCCCTTGGAGGAAAATGAGCCAATGGCGCCGTCGTCGAAATCATCCGCCTGCATATCACCGCTGCCCATCACTTCACCACTGGCCATGATACCGGTGATGCCGCCAAAGACAGGTGCGCTCTTGAGCGGTGGCGCAATGTAGCTCCGCTCGCCTTCGATCTGCTCCATGAGAATGCTGATCTTGAGGGTGCCGTTGATTTTGCTGTCCTGCATCAGGTACCGCCGCACAACGCCATCCTCGGCCACGGACTCGCCCGATGTCGCGAGCGACGCGGTGGACGATCCGGCTGTCGAGTCGGGACCGCTGCCGCCAGCAGACGCATCGCCGCCTCCGCCAGTAGCGCTGGCTTTTGTTGCTGTTGCATGCTGCCGTGGTTCGTAGTCGAAGAGGCCGCCGTGCTTCGAGTCGGATGACCTCGGCCGCTCCATATCCCGAAGGATGATTTCGCTTTCGGCAACGTACTCGGAAAGGTTGAGGCTGATCTTTCCCAGAACAATCTTCTCGTCGCGGCCGGTGCCATAGTTTTCGAACTCTTGAGACACTTCAAACTCGATGGGGCAATCAGCCAGCTTGTTGTTCCGGTCAATGACCAGGCGTAGCGGAATAACACGCCCATAGCTGTACTCGACGCGGTGGTTGGCGATGGGGCGCTTGTGTGTGCGGCCGCGGTGCTCGCCGTGTATACTATGCGGCAGATGCCATTTTACCGACGACACACCTGACACAAGCGGTACATTGTTGAGGTCGCAAATCTGCAATGTCAGCTCGTTGCACACGCAGCACACGGAGAGACAGTGGAAGGTACGATATGTCTTACCTTTAGATGAAGCTGAAATTTCGGCTGCAGATGAAAATCAAGGAGAGGACCGTGTCAGCAAAGTTTGTCCTTTCTATGTTTCAAGCCGGTACTTGCAAAGTAGACTCATCAACTCACCCTTCTTGATTTGCGAACTGTTGGTCGGACGGTAAGGTCAGCAATTGCTTTCCCGCTTGTAGGGAGTTTCAATGCATGCATGTTTTGTGATGTCGAGATAAGGGACGTAGTGTGTAGTGGGAAAGACGCAGTGGGAAAGACGTGTAGTGGTAGACAAGAGGGGTAAATATCAACACGATGGGTCTCGATAGGAGACTCTCGATAGGAGATTTGGAACGAGACGCCAAGGTCGGAGCTGCATTAGATTAAACGCAGCATCCAACTGTGGTGACTCTCCCGGACCTTTATCTGCAACTTTCATGGGCCAGTCTCCGGCAGTTGTGGCATGGTTGTCGCGATTCAGGTCCACTCTGTATGAGCCGGACTTCCAGCACACTTTCGGGGAGACGAACAGCGGGGTGGCTTTTCAAGTATGATATAATGGGGGGTATGACGGGAAGCAATGGGACGTCAAGAAAACAAGGATGAACAGGTCGGATAGGACAACACGGTATCCACAGTGTCGAGGACCGGCAGCGTGGAAAGAAAGGATAAGCATAAAGAGTGAGATGTGTTGATAAGCAGGGCGCGCTCAATGACAAAGTTGGGCCGCGGGATGAAGACGTCGCGGTAGGGCGTGCGCGAGTCGTAGAGCCAGATCTCCTGCAGCCAGAGGGACGAGGCCGAGG
>JAGKRZ010000236.1:0-37708 GCA_020002355.1 Intubia oerlemansii | reverse complement strand
TTTTTTGCAGATTCTCACGCTTTCTACAGTCCCATTATACGGAGTACAATGTCGCACCTTCCTTCTTCCTACCGGAGCACGGAATCCTTTTCTGCCGACACTGGCTGGCGGCCTCAAGTAAAACTGTCCTTTTGACCCACACTTGCAACTCGTTCCGTGCTCACGGGAAGGGCGGGGACGTTCTTTCCCAAATGGGGTGTAAACCAGGAAAAATAGCCACTGCGCCTCTATCTCAGATGGGCGGCAGGCAGCAGCATTTCTGGACTCTAGGTCGTTCTTTCCCCTTTTTCTCTGTTGTTACTTTTGTTGTTTCATCCCAACAAAAAAAAACGAAAGATCAAATCCAAAGGCGGCAGGAGCGAAAGAGCAAAAGCTGGCCTCCAAAGTTTCCTGACTTTTTTCGGGAGGCCATCTTCCCTCTTTTTTCTTCGTTTTTCGCCTGCCCGTTCAGTTGGCATTGTCGCTCCTGCACAGAGTGAAGAGTGACTGCCTATTATCGTCAGCTGGATCCCGCCTTGTTCTAGTTTTTTCGCCTCCGCAGGCCTGCGCGGAGCCACACAAAAAGATCATGGGCCGTTTCCTCAAGGCTGGCATTCTCCTGGCGCTGGTGCTGGCCGGTGGCATCGCGGCCATTCCCCTACAAGGTGAGTTGACCGTGGCGGCCGCTGAAAACTACGAATAGCAAACCTGCTGTGGCGACACGGCTAACTCTTGCAGAAAACACATCAGCCTTTATCACTCTCGATCTACCCAGTAGTAGTGTCGATGGAGAAGATCCATTCTTGGTATGATATTGCTCTTTTCTTGTCCCCCCTCTCTCTCTTTTTGTATAATTTTTTTACCTTTGTTCGTCTCTGTAATGGACAGGCTCTTCCCCTGCCTAGGTCCATACTAACATAGCCAGACGCTTCGGTTTGACGTATTGGAATCGCAGCAGGCTTGCGGATACGCGAATGTGACCATCAATGGACAATCTCTACCGGATGCTGGCCGTCTGGCCCTGCCATTGACACCGAATTTCGAAAACGACGACGACACAGACGTCGACAGTGGGGATGGACCGTCTCCTTCAGCCATGGTCCGCTGGGAGACAGACTGCGTCTCGTGGGGAGGCAAGGAGAGGGAGCAGATTATGCGGCTGCATGTCGAGTCCGTGAACGGCATGGCCGTCCAACCCGACGACCCCGCTGCGGCTGCTGCTCCTCTAGCAACGATCCGTTTCCAGCAAACGGCACCGGCGCATGTTATCACCATCGAGGGCGCTGCCAGCGTGTTCGGATTCCACCGTGCGTCTGAGATCGAGCAGCCCCATGTTCCCGAGGAGGACGGCAGCGAGCACGATGAGTCGGCTGCTCGTCTCATGTGGGAGGACAGCATTGTTGTTTTGAAGCACCACGCAGCCCTCGTGCAGCACGACATCAAGATGCGCACACAGTACATCGCCGAAAGATTTGGTGGTGCAGATACGCCACCAGTCCATACTATCAAAACATCGGGCGACGTCAAGGAATTTGTCGGCTCCATCTTCCAAAAGATTACCAGCACGGCCAAGGCCGTGTATGATGGCGTTGTCAGCGACGCATCCATCCCTCCTCCTCCGCCTCCGCCTCCGCCTTCTTCACTGCCGCCGCCAGCGATCCTTGGCTCTCGATGCCCGGACACGTATGTTCCGCCGGCTCTGCGGGGCTCGACGGGCGACGATGATTTGTTCCGCGGACCCAAGATGCCCGGAAGGGCCGTCTCCATCAGCGACCCTGTTCCTTCGCATGGCACCGCCAAAGAGATTGGTGTTGGCCACAAGGAGCACGCCCCCTTCATGTTTGTGTTTGCCTTTATGGGCATTGCCCTCTTCTTCTTGTGCGCCATCATCCACCGCCAGCGCAAGCGGCAGCGGAGACGGGCGCAGCGTCGTGGTGCCGATGCCGACAGCGAGTGTGGTTTTGCTGGTCTGCAGGGCTACTTCCAGGACTTCGCCGAGGAGTGCCGCGAGAGAAGGGAGAAGCGTCGTCTACGGAAAGAGCGGCGTGAAAAGTTCCGCAGGGAAGCGCGCCAGTTCTTCCGTCGCATTGCGCAGGCCATCTCTGGCGGCAGCAATACCGACGACGATGAGGAAAAGATGGTGGAAAATCAAAACCAAAACCAGAACCAGAGCCAGAGCCAGAACCAGAGCGCCGATCAAAATGGCAACCAAAACGGCAATGCAACTCAAAGCGTGGCTGTCCGGTCTCGGGTTTTGGCTGCAGAGAGCCATGTTGAAACGACTGTCCCCAAATTTCAGACTCTTCCGGACCGGCCCCGAACATCCATGGAGCAAGAGATTGCCGAGTTCAGGGCCGTGGCTGATGTCGTTGGAGAAATGGTGGCTGCCGACGAAGGGCGGCCCGATCTGTCGCCGCGATGCCGGTCGGCCTCGCCCTATGTATCGCCATCCTACCGCTATCTTCAGCAGCACTACCGTCCTCGCTCGCCACCTGCACCCCGCCCTTCCATGATGGCCTCCCGCATGTACAGCGGCTATCACCGCCGTGGTGCAGTCGACGTCGAATCTGATTTTGACGACAACGAATCGTTGCCTCCCGCATACACGTCAGATTGAGGAAACTGGCATTTTCTTGTAATCTTTTTCTTTTTGTGATTGATCTGCTCCATTTTCTTTTGTAACTCTACTTTTTTTTTCTATTCTTCTTTTCCTCTTTATTCTTGGCAGGCCAGGTATCTACAGTATTTGGCATTTCAACAGCGGCGTTTCAGGCTTTCCTGTTTTTTTTTGCATTTCATGGCGCTCTTTCTTGAAGAATCTAATTTATTTTTGTCATTCCAAAGAAAAAAAAAGAAGAAAAACGGATCTGAGACATCATGATATACTTTTCACTTGTCATCAATGCCTTGCACTCATTTTCTTGGTCTTAATCTTGAGTCTTTGCTCGGTCTCACCCCCTTGACAAAGGCGTCATAGTTGCGAGCGATGCGCTCGACACCGTCGGCCAGCGTCCACTGTTTGATCGCACAGACACGACGGTATATATCTTCGAGAGCCGCGTCCATGGTCGGTCCAGCCGTGTGCAGGTCGCTTTCGACCAGTAGCCGGTCGTCGGGACAGGCAGCCACCACGTCGGCCGTCCGCTGACAGCCGCTAGCTGTGCTGCAGTTGACGGCCGTCGAGAAGGAGAAGTAAATGGTCGCGGGGACGCGCGGATCGAGGTACTGCCGCAGCATATCGACAGGTCCACTGAACGAGTGAAGGCAGATGGCGGGAGGGTACGGTCTTTTGGCCACCCCCCGACTTTTACCATCATCGTCATCGTCCTCGTCCTCGTCCTCATCCTCTTCATCGCTCTCGGCAGCGGCAATTCCTTCGATTTGATGCTGCTCGCGTCGCGACAGCACTTGGAGCTCGTGCCCGCGCCACGTTTCTGCCAGTGTGGAAAAGAGCAGCCCGTGCGCCTGCACGCCGTGAACGCTGACAGGCCGCTGCAGCTCGGCCGCCAGCCGAAGCTGAGCCGCCACAACGACGGCTTGGTGAGCCGGCTGCACGCGGAACGGCGACAGTCGGCGGCCAGCTCGGCCGCCGGGAGTGGCACCAGACGTATCAGCACTTTGACTCTGTCGCGGATCGGCCTCAGGCTCCGGCACACGGAATGCCCTGTCGAGGCCAATCTCGCCGACCAGAGCATGCGGACAAGCCTTTAGCCGCTGGCGCGTTTCGTCCACAAAGGCAGACAGCGGGCAAATGGCTGGTAGGCTGACTGCCAGCGCATCAAGAGCTTCTGACAGGACCGGGTCATCATCTTTGGGTGTCGGGGTCAACACGGACTTGAGATGTCTGCGCTTGTCCTCCATGGCCGTAAACTCTCTGCCCCCCTGGCTTTGGTCTTTGCTGTCGTCGTACAGCTGGTAGGAAAACCAGGGGTGCCAACCAAACGCCGGGACGACCTTTCTGGCGACATCCGCGTTGTCTGTTAGAGCTGCCACCAGATCCTGGTCCTGAGAGCGCGTCGACATGACGGCCAGCGAAGCAACACCCATTGACGGAATGGCTGCTATCGAGGCCATGGTGTCCGTCGGGTGGCAGTGTGCGTCGCAAACACGGCCCGTGGCCCAGGGAAAGGCCTCAGCCGCATTGGGGTCATCAATGGGCACAGCGGCCACAATATGAGCCTCGTCGTTGCACATGGCTGTATGTGATGAGAGCTTCGTTGACTGCTTTGCTGATCTAGCTGAAGGCGTCGTGTGCTGATGTCTTGCTTTTATGCCGCTGTCATGTCACTCTTAGGGCGTGCTTAGACCAGTCATAGCGGCATATAACGGCACTAGCCGAGCAGCTTTTAGCGGGTGATCCACTGCTAGCGGGGGGGTCTCAGCCTTGTGGAAAGAACGAGAACGCTAAATTATGCAGGCTGTCAGGCAGTGTGTCAGAACTTGTCCTTTAAATGGTGAGTGAATTATATCCTGTTCAACATGCATTCATGGTATCGTAAAATCCGGAAAAAGACAAAGAAAGAAAAAACGAAGGCAGGCACACAAAAAGAACGCCAGAAACCCAAAATAGACGTAAAGCAACTACTGGCCAGCGACTGAAGCCTTTTACAGCGTCTGCCAAAAGTAGTTTGCATAAAAGAAGCGAGAAAACTTCTTGTCCATGTTGACCACATGAACGTCGCCCTTGCGGTCGTTGCGGATGACAGCGCGTGACCATTCGCCCTCGTGGTCCGTACCGTCGCGCTCGAGCTCAATGCCGAGACTGCGATAGATTTTGAGGCGCAGCAGCACTTCGTCTTCCGAGGGAGCATCGCCGTTGTTGTCGGCCGGGCCAGGGAACGGCCCGTCGTCGCCCTGCAGCTCGAGCTCCTGCAGACGGGCCGCCAGATCGGCAGCCTGTGCAGAAAGACGCTCCGTCTCCATCTCAAGATCCGACGCAGCCTTGGCAATGCGGAACTTTTGCGTGTCGAGGTTTGCAATCGTCGGCGCGTGGGCGGCAGCAGCGTGCTTGGCGGCGAGCTCGTCGTGCTGCGTGCTGAGTGTATTGAGTTGGCGAGCGAGTTCTAACGGTCAGTGGTGTGTACTTTTTCCTGACGGACAAAAAGAAGAAACGAAGGGGAAAAGGCAGTCGAATTGACGCACTCTTCACGGCCTGCTCAGCCTGGTCGACCTTCAGCTGCCGGGCTTCCTTCAGCGTCGACAGCGACTCTTTGGCGCGCGATACGGCATCCTTGTCGGGCTCAATGTTGAAATTTTCGACTGTGTGCTGGATAAGCTGCAAGAAAGAGTCAGCTGCATGTGTCGAAACAGAGGGACAGTAACAGTAATTCTGTTTCTCCTATTCCAAACTGTCGACGTACCACCGCCGGATCCTCTTCGAAAAGCATTTTGGCAGTGTTTGTGTATTTTTGTGCTTTTGATGCTTTTGTGTTTGCTCTCGTTCTTGCGCGTACAGCTGGTCGTCGACTGAAATTCGTCGTCGATACGTCACTTTGCATCAAAGTGCTTGTCGCGTCTTCCTTCTGACGTTTTGGCGTCGTGTTTGGCGCCGTGTCTCTGGACCCCTCCAAGTAGCGCGTCACTGGGGTGATAATCTTATCGGCTGCCTATAATGACAGCATAGCCATTCGGCGGCCGATTTTTCCGACTTGTGATGACTAAGCACAACAACGTCACTGCTATTGCCACTTTGGGCTGCTAGCTACAAACACGTACAGTTAGCTCTCCCTGCGCCCTTACATGCTACAGGCACTATTCCGCAAGTGGAGCTAGTCTCGTGAGATTGCCTAGGTAGGTAGGCCTCCTGCCTCCTCCGGCATCCTCTCCACATCCAACCTCACCTCTGTTGCTTTGCGTGTCCACGACTCAACAGGACTGTCACTGTGCTTCCCGACCTTCCCTCTCCCGATCTATCCAGCCAAATATCCATCATGGGCGCCGCCCTGCCCTGTGAGTGCCCCTGCACCCTCGGCGCCAGTTGCCCCGCGCGCGCATTGGGCGCGACTTTGCCTCTCTCTCGCGATATCCCTTGATATTGTTGGGATTCGGGTGGCCGGGCATTGACCACAGAAGGGACACTTTGCTAACTCTTGTCTAGTCGCCGTCGATGCCGAGACGTATGTATGCATGCAGTTTTGCTGGTGCAAGCCGTCTGCGAACTCATAGTTGCTAACATCCCTTCTCCCAAACCCAACAGTCCGCTCAATGCGGCAGAGCTCCAGGTCTTGCGCGCGCAGTATGAAAAGGAGGGCGCCATGGTTGGCGTGCAGACAAAGTTCAACTTTGCCTGGGTATGATCTCGTTGTTTCGTTGCAACTTTCGACTATGGCTGCTAGCTAACACTCTCTTTCCCTTTCTCTCCCTCTCTTTAGGGCCTCGTCAAGTCCAACGCTCGCGCTGATCAGCAGCAGGGTGTCATGCTGCTGACCGAAATCTTCCGCACATCTCCCGAGAGACGGCGCGAGTGTCTCTACTACCTCGCCCTCGGAAACTACAAGCTCGGCAACTACGCCGAAGCGCGCCGCTACAACGACCTCTTGCTCGACAAGGAGCCCTCCAACCAGCAGGCCACCAACCTCAACACCCTCATCGATGACAAGGTGCAGAAGGAGGGCCTCGTCGGCGTCGCCATTGTCAGCGGCCTTGCCGTTGTTGCCGGTGTCGTCGGCGGTGTTCTCCTGCGCAACATGGGTCGCCGGAGGTAAAAAAAATCGCGTCGGACCACATCTGAGTTGAACAGCTTTTGGGGAGGTCAAAGGCGTCTCTTTTTTTTTTCGGCTTCTTGTTGCACCATTTCACACACTCTTCATTCTGCGTCTGTGGCGCCCTGCCGGTTTATTTGTTTGGTTTCCATCCCTCTTCTTCTTTGTGCTTGATCTCTGCTTCTGCTTCTACATATTTTTTGTCCTTTTTTTGGCATCTTTGGGCTTTTCCCTTCGCATCTGTCGTTTCTCTTTTCCATCGTCTCTTCCTTTGAAATAACGACGCCTCTACGACCACTCATCAACGACTGACGTTTTATATGAAAACGTGCTTGTCACCCAGCCCTCTCCATCTCTCACAGCCACAACATCAACCCTCCTCCCTCACCAAATCTCAGGAACGGACAGGATTAGACACGTACACTGCTGGGCTGGCCTCTGTTTCGGGGTGCACCGACCGGAAGGACAGCATCCGTCCCGCACCAACGCCACTCACGTATATATTGACATACTCATTGCATTTCAAACGATTTGATACAATTTGACTGTGACATTAACTTGTTTTTTTTATTCTTGCTCGTGTGCTGAAATGCGCATATGCACATATGCGCCTCTGTGTCCCCTGACTGTCTCTTTCTCTCTATATTCTGCCTTGCCGCAGCGATATTGGCAACCACCTATGGAAACATACTCTCAGCGGCTATGAGACTGGAGGATCGCCTTGATGCAACCAGCATCCCACACAAATCAGCCTACCATACACCATGCGCCTTGTTTCTGGTAATATTGCACATTTGTCAGTTCTTGATATGCAGCTGTCTTCCACTTTCTGAATAGGTAAAAAGAAATCATTTTGTACAACTGATCGATAAGTCTTTGCTTCCTTGTTTTTTTTTTTTTTGTCTTTTTCTTTTCTTTTCTTTTTCTCTTTCTTTCTTTTCCTTTTTTGTCATTTTATTTTGGCTGGTAGCTACCTAGGTACTTATAATTATTCAATTACTTGACGGGCACTCATACACCTGAATACCTCTGCATATACCTAAGCCACTGGATAACTGCTGCAATCTCCCGTCATAATGGAAACCAATATATAGTCACTTACCTAGACAGAAGCATCTTTATATGTAGGTTTCGTTCACTTCCATTAATCTTGAAATATCGTGAGCCATTCATTCCATTATTTTCGCCGACAAATTGCTGTCCCTTTTATCACGCCACGCTCGTTTGCCCGCTTACACTTTGGCTGCCATAGGTTGCCAGCGAGCAATCACCCCCAACTTGCCCCACTCTATTTCGTGGCCGTTCCCGTGCTGCATGCGCGTGCCGTCCTAAACATTTTCCGGACCATCTTTTAACACGCATCACCCGTTTGTAATTAGTTGCCCAAAGGAGGGCGAGAGCTGTCGTCAGAGGAAAGAGGGGATTGATTGTCCTTTCCCTGTTCCCTCTCCTGCATTTGCATTTGCATCTGCATCGCTCCTTCCTTCTCACTTATCGCACTCTCCGCACCTGCCTTCCTTTTTACCATTTGCCTTCATTCTCATCTTTTAACGCGCTCTTTCGTCATCGCTCCTTCCTCATCAGTATACGTCTCATCGCTCTTTCCGCGCTTCCGTGCTTTCTTTCTCCACTTCCCCCTTCTGCCATTCCCCGGAACAGCTCTCCATGACTTGTTGCCTCTTTTCGCATCTCCGCCGTCCTTTTCTCGTCTTCCCACCAAATTTTACTCACCAACCATACTCTGTACCTACATATCCTGCCCGACTGTGGAGTGACGCTCTGCACCCGCACGCACGCTCACTTTGTCGCCATCCTCGCCTTGTGCAGCCCAGCGTCTTTCTGTGCGCTGGCATACATTTGCCCAAAAGGGTAGAAACGGGGACTGCTTTGTCACCGCTAACCAAGACAGCGCGCTTGTGAAACGCAACTGCCGTTGGGCTTTGCTCTTTGGCTGCTGGTCTTTTGTTGCTCCTTGGGCTTCTATCTGCATCGACCCTGGTTCAGTTTCTGTCTTCCTGGACACTGTTTCCTATCGCTCTCTTCCTCTTCTCCATCTCCTCCAACCTGGTCCCTTTACCTGCATCTACGGACTCTCGCCTCTCATTCACGCCAACCGAACGAATACCTAACCACCTATCCGCGGAATCCTACGCCCCTATACGCGTCACCAAAACGAGCCTCATTACGTTTGCTTTGTTTTTCAGCTCGAAACTGGACTTCTAAAACCCCTGGCTTCTCCGGCGTGCCTTCCTGAATTGCCTCGATCCACGGAGCCTCCGCTTCATTACCGGCCCAGCCGGTGCCGACGATAACTCGACGGCTTCAACCATTCTACTTGCGCGATACCTTGCGCAGAACACTCGGTTCCCTCGCAGAAACAGATCATGTCTTCAGCTTCCGGCAGCGGCCGTACTGGCGAGGAGTTGGTCTACTGTCACGCGTGTGACGACTACTCACGATCTGCAGTATCCAATGGCCTGCCGTCATGTTCCCGCTGTCATTCGGAAGTCGTCGAAATAGTACGTTTAACGTCTCTCGCTTACTCGCTTTTTTTCCTCCCGTTTTGATTTTCATTTTCTTTGCTGACAAACCCAGATTCCGACAGAAGACGACTATCTGGAACATTACAGCGACGACGACCACGACCATGAGCACCGGGCACACAACCATGGCTCAACTCGACATGAACCCGAGGAAGACAACCCGGATTCTTCTGGCGATGACTTTTTCGAGTTGCTTCACAACCAGATGATGAACGACTTTCGCCGTGCTGAGTCTGGCCCGCATCTCGGCTACCATGGTGCCACGACGGGCTCCAGCTCCTCGGCCAGAGACCAGGGCCGTCATACACACCAACACCATGGCGGCACTGCGCCCTACAGCCACTACGACGATTCCGACCCGGACGAGGCCGACATTGGGGAGGAAGACTCCGTAACACCGCACTTACCGTACCACTATCGCAATATCCACGACAACACGGCCTCTGCCATGCGCCGTGAGGCCCAGCGCCACATGTTCGAGGAGCGCCGATCTGGCGGCCTGAACATGCCCGGCTCCGACCACCGTCATCACGGCATGCAGCCGCCGCAGCCGCCGCAGCCCCCTCTGCAGCCCCAGCAACCTCGGGCCGCACAGCAAGAGCGGCCGATCCTCCCTGACCCGACCGACCCACGCTCCTTAATCGACAGCTTCTCTCAGTTCGTCAGCGGCGTTCGTGAAACCCTGGCTAGTCGCCCGGTTCCCGAGTACGACTTTGCGAATGATCCAGGCATGAATACACCCCCTGGGCTTGCTTCGGGGCAGCGCTCGACAAACAGAACTTTCAACACCACTAGCTTCACCATCACCGCGGGTACAGCCCGCGGTGGCAGAGGCGGCGGTCTTACCGCAGCATCGGGTGATTTCAACACGTACGTATATTTGCGAAAAATGGTTGATAGTAGGTACTTCGCAACGTGTCTGACTGGCTTTGTGTATAGGTTTTTCAGTAACATTATGGGAAACGTGGGCCCCCCGACTGCCGATGGCCAGGGCAACGATCGTGGTGCCCAAGACTTTCCCGGTGGCCTTCCCGAGGTTTTGCAGCACATTCTGGGCGTCATCTTGACGCAAAACACCCGCAACTTCGCGTTTGGCGATGCTGTTCACTCTGACGAAGCACTGGACCGTATTGTCTCGATGCTCATGGAGTCCAATCGTGGCTCTTCGGGACCGCCCCCGGCATCACAGACAGCCCTTGACGAGCTGGAGCGCAAAAAGGTCACACAGGACATGCTGGGACCCGAGAACCACGCCGAGTGTACTATCTGTATCTCGGAAGTCAAGGTGGGCGAAGAGGTCCTCACGCTGAGTTGCAAGCACTGGTTCCACGAAGAGTGTGTCACTATGTGGTTGCTCCAGCACAACACTTGCCCCGTGTGCCGCAACCCGGTGGTCTCCAACAACGAGCCTGCCAATGCGCGGCCGCCGGCTGCTTCCAACAACGAGAACAACGAGAACAATAATGCTGGCGGCGACGGCGAGTCAGAGGCCAGAGCCAACAATGGCGAAGGTGCCACTGGCAACACCAACGCCGCGACAGCTCCTGCTAACGGGCCACCTTCTGGACTGCACGCGATCAGCTTCAACCGGGGCGGCTTCTTTGTTAATATCGGAGGGCCGGGAAGCGAGCCCCTTCGGGGAGTTTATATCAACAGTGCCTCGGAGAGTGGCAGCACGACGCCGCGCGAAAGCGAGCGGTCATCAAGCCAGTCCACCTCGGCATATACGACGGGGGCTTCGCCGCGGCCTTATGCGTCGTCGACGGCACACCGTGTCCGACAAGACCGACAGGAGCGGCTCAATGCCATTCGCAACGTGGCCGGTCTGCCTCCGAACCGCGCATCGTCCAGCACCAGCTCAAGCTCGTATCGGAGTCCTCGCGTGCCGGAACGGTCTGCTACGGGCGAGTACGAGCGCCCACGACGCGACTCCCACTCCCCTGACCCGGGTAACAGCAGCGTCCCCCGCCGGCGGTATAACGGCCTGACCGACACAGATGACTGGTTCTCGCACCCGTACGATTTGCGCGACCGCCAACGGACCCCGTTGTCTACGGCTCACAACGCCGGCAGCCGCCATGGCGACGGTGGCGGGAGCAACAGCAACAGCAATCACTTTCACCGCAGCTGGGCCGAGACCACCATGGGTAACTCGCCGGGCAATCGCAACTCGGACAGCCCGCGTGAACATTATGAGGCGGATGCCATGTGGAATACGTGGGACAACCACACGCCAGGCCATCAGCGTGATCATGATCACCAGGGCGACCGCGGCCAAGATTTGCGCTTCGACCCCTTTGGCCTGTTTCAGGGTAATATGAACACTCTGGATCATTCCGCCCGCAGCCAGGCCTCGTCGCGTCCCCCATTTTCTCCCGGTCCTGATACCAGCGGCCAGCAGCAGCGCCCACCACAGCTGATGGCGCAGCGGCCTCTCGGATACTTTTTTATCAACGTTCGTCCAGCTGATACGGACTCCGCTGGAGCGGCGACGGCTTCTCCATCGGCGAGTCGGACCTCGAGAACGACGTTTATGAGCGGCGCCCCCCAGTATGGCGAAGGGTTTACCGGCAGCGCTCCTACTCCCCGGGAGGGCGATGCGAATGGCGGCAGCTCGCAGGGCAACAACGGTGCCAGCGGCGGCGGGCTGTTGAACTTTTTGCGCAACCCATTCGGACACGGAAGCCCGGGTAACAACAACCGCCGTTGACAATAAATTGCATCGCCAACGTCTGTAACTTTTTCCGTTTTGTGCCATTTCCACCTTCTTTTCCTTTTATTCCGACTACCCCAATTTCTTATTCTTTCATGCCATGGTTCCGCTTCTGGGCACACTGTTTTCTTGTGTACCCCATCTTCATATTTATTCAACTTGATGACCTTTTTCTTCATTTTTTTCTTTTGCCCCTGCATTGCTTTTATTTTTTATCTTTATTCTTTTATCAAACTTTTGTTTTCGCTGGATTTGCATGTCCTTTTTTTTAGACACAGGCGGCTCTTTGTAAACGCAATTTACAGTGATTCATGACGGCAATGTTTTTCGATGCACTCATGCAGGAGGTGAAATGCTCCGGACTCCGCGGTGTGTCGGCAGACGGGGAGACAGACTATCCCCGCGCATCCTCCGCTCCCAAGACAGATAGACAGATGGAAGTGACAAATTGGGCGTGCCAAGAAGACGGCGTACACACTGAAAGAAGTAACTGCGGGCACGTACACCCCATTCGCAGTGGCCGATTTACGAGACGTACTTTTTATGGCTATCTGTATTGATTTGAGGGGCGAATCGCACTTTATTTGAACGTAGGTATTCTCTATCAATGCAACAATATCTGTTTTTCTAATCACCCTTTTCGGCATTTGGTTGTCAATGGGATCTAGGTCAGTGCTCGGACTCGTGAAAAAAAGGACCGTGCCGGGATCTGTCATTGAAAGTGTTTTTTTTTTTTTTTGAGACGGAAGTACGAAATACATGCACACGTGGGAGTTTCGCACGGAGTACTCCGTACGGCGTATGAAGCACCCAGTCTTACCTCTTGTACGGCGACTCGGTAGCGAATCGGCTGCGTATCTACGGAGCATGGCATGCCAAATCGGGAGAGCATTTTAATTTGTCCGTGCACGATGTACATGTATGACTCGTACGGAGTATGGCGGGGATTTCATATTTTTCCTATTCAAACTGAGCAAAAAAAGGCTGCAAAAGATATGGAGAACCATCGCCCCATGGCTCCATTTTGATTTGGAGCCCCTTCGTCTCGAACCCCATGCGAAGCTTGGTGTTGAGGCTGTATGATTCCGTAGATACTCTGCAGAAAATGAGTTTTGGTCAATGCTTTCTTTTTTTGTCTTTTCTTTTGCTTTTTCAAAGGTTTCTGATTCCCCATTCGGCTTTGCTTGTTTGAGAGTTCGGGGAGGATCCACCCGAGAGCGTCCGGCCACCGGAGGCTTGGCGGGCCCCACTCACACGGCATGCAACGGTGATGGGAAAAGGTTCTCCATTCTCCAAAAAGGCAGGCGCGAACGACGTGCTAAAAGTCACCGAATACCGAGCGCTGTAACCCAGTCTGGAGAATTATTCCGCAGTCACATGGAGTATGTGCTGTATTGATTTGGCCCAATGTGTGAAACTGCATGCTGTGTCCAACTCCATATATACTCAATAACGCAAGATAAACCATGGCTCATAAAAAGGGCGATATATCCGCTAGCAATATCACAGAGCCTCTACTCCGTAGCTTTGCACAAACCTTCCAAGCCCTCTTTTTTTTTCCCTTGCTGTCCGCTCTTTCCCTTTTTACACTTACACTGCGACATGGTCTTGTCAGCACAAAAAAAACACCACGGTACTGCTCCTTCCCATTGTTGCATTAAAGTTTCAAAGACATGTACGAAGTAGATACTCCGTACTCCGTGCTCCGTTCACATACATATGGACAAACAAAAAATTTTAAAATCACAGGACATGAAATAGCGGTACGCAGCTGTCCGTTCCCATAGCACTTTGTCCTTTTTCTTTTCTTTTGGTATTGTATGCAAACAAAGTTAATTTTTGTATGCACTTTGCCGTTCTGCATTCGGGCACAACTACTCCGTGCGCAGTAGGTACATGTATCTTACATGTACACCGGTATGTCTCCAATTATTTTCATTTCTTCTGCTCCGTGCAGACACAGAGCACCTTCCGTACGGAGTATTCCAGCTCAAAATAGCGGCGCACCGAATCACCGAATCCGACGAGCCAGCGCCTTATTTCATTCTTTTTTGTTCGTCGCTCCTTCCTTTTATCGGCGTTTCTCCTCCCCTCTCGGGACCCCACTCCTCTTGCCCCCTCCACCCACCCCTGCTAATGCACCCCCGCCGCTTATCCGTAGGTGCTCGTACTAGGCCACAGCCAGCCCCGGCTGCGCCTACTTGCGCCTGGTGATCTCCCCAGCGGTCCTTGCTAGGCTGCTAGTCCTGCAGGTGTGTGCGGGCAAGGTCCTTGGCGGGCACCAGGTGATTGCGACGGAGCCGCTCCTTCCTTCTCTCACACAATGGTGGCTGCAAGATGTGCGCTGCCCGCTTTCCGCCCCGGTTCTTTTTTTTGTTCTCCGTCACGACGCCCTTTTTGTGATTTCATTTTCTTTCTTGTTTTCTTTACTTTTTTTTTTTCTTTTGATCATTGGGGAAGGTGTAGCCGTCCACGATCAACTTCGTGGTCCATATTTTTTCTTTTCTTTTTGGCGCGTCCTTGCGTCTTTGTTTTCCTTACTTCCGTGGGCCATATATGCAAAGTAGAACAAGGCCTATTAAGCTTCCTTCTGGCCCCTTTGGCCTTTTTTTCGCCTCTTTTCTCGGTCCCGTTCCGGTAGCTCAAGGTCGCGCCAAGCCACAGCGTGCCTTCCACCTTCCACCCCGTTCTCCCATCCGCACCAGAATCGTGCTCATCTGCAGCTTCCATTGTATGATTACTTTGTAGATGCTTGTGCTTTGTAATTGTAACCTTTTTTGGTTCATGCCGTTTTCTTTTCCAGCCGCCCGGGTTGCGGCTTCCCGCGCTATTCGGTCGCTCCTTCCACGTTGCGTCTTCCAAAGTACCGGAGGCAGGCGCCATTCATGCTCCTTCCTATCCATCTCGACCTTTTTTTCGTCGTTCTTGCCTCTTCCTGCACTTCACGCCCCCCAAAGTTCCTGCTGTTTCTGGCCATTTTATATTTCTATTTTTTCCACTTTTCGTTTATGGTATCTATTCTACATGTAAGATACTTCTTTTTTCTTTTTTTTTTCTCTCTCCTCCTGTAGTCGTCTTCTCTCGCTGTTTATTGTTCTTCCGTCTTTTCAACTTCTTGTCTCTCCCTCTCCCCTTTCACCTCTCCACTTGCACGTTGCCCATCCTTCTTTTATCCATCTGCAGCTTGTCACGCTTGTTTTGGCATTATACCCTGGGCAGTTCCCACCCCCCACCGCTTTTCTCCAGATTTCGGCCCGGCCGTTTACTGAGTTTACTCTTTCCTGCCTGCCGTTGTGCCCTTTCCCATTCTTGTACCTCTGCAAGTCTTTTGGCTTCCCTTCCGACCTCTTCTGGGCTTCCTTTGTGCCGGCCTTCTCCAACTTCCTTCCCACCCACACCACCTTTTTGTTACTGACATCTCCGACAAAAATACGCAACAATACCTTCCCGCGCCAAGGGTCTTGCACGTCTGACACTGTCCCGCCTGTCCGTCATTTGGTTTTCTCTGACCTCGGCCTCCCCATCTTTCATCTACAGGGCCAGCCGAGCCCCTCCAAGACTGTGTTTCACATTCACTTGCACATGTCTTTTATGTGCAAGTAACTGCAAGCAAGGACAAGACGGATCAAAACAATACAAAACAGCTATACTCTTGAGCTTCGCGCCAAATCCTACTTGACCTTGCGAGCTTGCCGATTCGACAACACCTAGACACCAACAAAACAGCTATACACGTCTGCTGTACAACCCAATTTTTTGTTTTGATTAATTCCGACTTTTGCGCAGTGGCTTGGCGTGCCGACCCTTTGTTTCGACCGCATTCCGTGCAAATCCCATTGGCCATCTCACGATATTTGGTCTAGCTATTGTTGACAAGAGTTCACTGCATATACACATACATATATATGTGCGACATATACACGACATCTTAACGGTATTGCAGCAACTCTCCGCCCACCCATTGAGTCGCGGGCGTCTTCCAATGCCTTCATTGCTGCCGCCCGCACACACCACACCATGGACATAAAGTCAGACCCCAGCTACTACGACGGCTACGCCGGCCAAGCTGGCCTGGCTGCTGCCCAAAATCACAATAGTCTTCCGCCACCGATCGGCCCCGTCGCGGCCATTGCTCCACCAGTTGCACCAGCCGCGCAGCCAGTGTACCCCATTTCCAACGGTTACCATCACTACAACCACGGCACAAATGGAAGCAATGGCGGCAACGGAAACAACGGGAGCAATGGCGGCAGCAGTCACAACATGCCCAACATGCCCGGTGTATCAGGCGGCGTGCCCAACTTGCCTGGCTTGCCCGGTGTGCATGGCCACACACCAAGCGCAGAATACTCGCTTGCCAACAGCCCTGGCAATGGTGTCAGCGGCAACAGTCCAGTGAAACGCAAGATGGAGCAAAATTTCGGCGAACCGTCACAGCCAGGGATGCGCCCTTCTGACCCCGAGATCGACTACGACTACACCATGAACCGGTATGCTGTGAGCCGCAGCCGCAACGATGGTGGCTTAAGTGCTGGCGACTATGACGAAGACGCCAATGAATTTCAAAACGCGCGCGTCCAGAACCGGAATGGAAAGGACGTCCGTATGGTCATCAGCAACTACTCCAATCCGCATCGTCCCTTTGGCCAGAGCACGACCAGCAGCGTCAGCAGCAACGACTACGCATCACCCACGCCCAATGGCGACAATATGGCCATGGGCCATCCTGCTGCAACCGTCAGCGGCATGAGCGGTGGTGGTGGCAGTAGCGGCGGCAGCGGCGGCGGCGGTGGTGGTGGCCCGAGCCGGCACACCGAGAGCCCTGTGGATCACGCCCAGATGGCCTCTTCCCACGACAGCCACAATGCTGACCTCGCCGATGCGTCGGAGCCAAACCGCAAGAAACAAAAGCGCAACAAACCGACCTTGTCTTGCTCCGAGTGTGTGGAGCGGAAAACCAAATGCGACCGCGGTCGGCCGCATTGTCTCAGCTGTATCAAGCGACAGACCGAGTGCAAGTATGCACATGTCGCCAACTTGTTAGAGTATGATTTTTGCCGCACTTGTTTCGTCTTTTTTTGATTTGTTTCGATTTATTGTCCTATGAAATTCATGCTGACCGTCAGGGAAACGAGCCGAACGGCTGTCACTACAGGGGGCCGCCGCGTGACACGACCGTTGCTTTCGAAAAAGACCTCTGGCGGTGGAAGTTCGCTTTCGATACCCAACATTGCAGACCGCGGCATTCTGAATGCCAAGCTTGAGTCGCTTGGTTCCGTTGCCCTTTCGACGGGTCTTTTGTCCAATGTGCCTTACTCGGTGCCGACGGCGTCCAATGTTTTCGGTGTAGGCGCGGAGCATCCATTTGCCAACTACTGGACATGCGAGGGCGGTCTGATAGAGGTGATCTCCGTCATGCCCGACAAGATCCAGTGCGACATTCTCCTGGCGCGATACTTTGAGTGCTTCGACCCCGTCTACCCCATGATCAACGAGCGCTACTTTTACACCGAGTTTGAAAACTTTTGCGCCCTCTCGAACAACGAGCGCGCTCTCGTCGACCCGGCCTTTGTCGGACTTCTATTTGCCATGCTGGCTCTGGGTACACAGTTTGTGGCTGCCACGGCTCCCAAGGAGCGCAAGCAGACGGCCGAGTTTTATGCATCTGCTAGCAACCAGGCGCTGCGGCTGAGCTCTTACATGAGCTCGGCATCCATCCGGTCGATCCAGGCCATGGTGCTGGTGACCTACTTTCTCATCAACGACAACCATGCCTCGGACGGCTGGGCATTTGGTGGTGTCCTGATGCGCCAGGCCTACGCTATGGGTCTTCACCGAGACCCGAATATTGTCGCACCGACTGCGACGCCGTACGAGAAGCAGCAGCGGCGCAAGGTGTGGCAGGCTGTGCTGCTGCAGGACACCTTCTTGACGGTGCTGCTGTCACTGCCGCCAACGGCCACGCACACGGACGTCAATGTGGACGACCTGGAGGAGGAGGACCGGGCGACCAATGCCAATGCCGTCACGGACACGGCCTATGTGCGCGGCTCGTGGACGCTTGCCAATCTGGTGCAAGAGGTGATCAGCAGTCCTCGGTCACTGGATGTGCCGATATGCACGACGACGCGGCACAAGTCCAAGATGGTGTCGGATTTCCGGGCGATCTACCGCAGCTTCCCTGATATCTTCCGGAGCTGGGACCCCGAGTCGCTGACGCAGCTGGCCAAGACGAACAAGCGCGTGGTGCGCCAGACGCTGTTTCTGAGCAGCAATTATTTCCACAACCTGATGCTGGTCCACGCGTCCGAGTCGACAGACGTACCGGTGAATGTGCGCGGCACGCTCGAGGCGGCGCACGATGCCATCACGTCCTTTTTCGTGCTGTTCAAGCTCTTTGAGCCGGAGGCGGGCGTGTGGTGGGTGTTTAACCACCGCGCCTTTTTGGAAGCGCTCTGTATTGGCGGCGTGCTCAAGGAGGCGGCGCTCAAGAACGGGCCCGAGTCTCTGGCCAAGGACGCGCTGTTTGTCCGGGCACGGGCTGACATTGAAAAGATGGTGAGCATTATGCGGATTATGGGCGAAGGCGACCAGGGCTCTGAAGTAGCCAGGACGCGCGTCGAGGTGCTTTCCGAGTTTTTGTGAGACTGCGGTAAGCAACCTATGGGGACTTGTTCGAGTGAGGCAGGTATATAAAAGAGGGCGTTTTTATACATTGATACCTAGGCATTCTATTTTTCTATAAATACAAAATAATCTATACTTACCTACCTGCCTGCCTGCCTACCAAACAACCAACCTACGTGCAGGTAGGTAACTGTATTGACCCTCGCCCGGGGAACTGCACTCGGGTATTATGAAATCTCACTTGAATACCTATGGTGCTGTGTGAGGGCGGCTGATTCTCCGGCACCTCCAACCTCGGTACCTAGTGAGATTTTGTCTCAGCACTTCGTCCGGGCGACTGGTCCGTCTCTACAATTACCAATATCCCCGAGTCCTACGAAATGTCACAATGCGAATGTTTTGATTGCCATTTCGTAAGCCCGAGACGAGAATCTTTCAAGAAATTGGGTGAGCATGACATTCCTGGCTGGTGCGCCGAGTTTGTGGTGCGGCGTTTTGTGTGCAGCAAGCAGAGAGTGTAGGTATGACGGACGACTCTAGTCCGCAGTCCGGCCCGTTTCGCTTTGCCCTGCCCCTCATCGGGGCAATTGCAACTGTTGTATATAAGCGGCCCATGACGACACCAACCTATCGGTGATGGGAAGAGAGCCGTACAACAGCACAACGTCTCAAAAACACAAACCCACAAAACCAAAATAGACACAGTCACCAAAAAAAACAGACACGAAAAATGAATCGCCCTCCAACCATTCTTTCCGGACCGAGTGTCACGCCTGGTGCGCCGTGGCGCGACGAGTTTGCCAAGCACGTGGCCGAGCTGCCGCTGTCGACCTGCTCGCTCGGCACGGTGCACAAGACGGCATCGGGCGCGGTTGAGCCGCGCGTGCGCACCGTCATGGTCCGCAGCTACTGGGGGTACATGCCCGAGAATGCGCGCAACCCGGCACCGCGCAACCCGGCCGGTCTCTACGAGTCGGACATGCCCGTCTTTGTGACGGATGCGCGCTCGCCCAAGGCCCTGGATATGGACGGCGGCGGCGCTGTCGAGCTTGCCTTTTATATGCCCTCGCGCGTCACGCAGTGGCGCATCCGCGGCCGGGCGTACATGCTGGGACCCGATGCGGACGAGGACTCGGCCGCCGCCACGCGCGCCGCCCTTTGGAAGCACATGCGCCAGGTGGACAAAGGCTCCCCAGAAAACCAATTTTCTTGGGCCACCGAGGTGGCCGGACACTTTGGCAATGTCGAGCCCGGCCTGCGCGGCAGCTTCCGCAACCCTCCGCGCGGTGTGAACCGCCCGCCGCGCGGCATGCCGGGCAACGAAACGCCCGGTGCCGGCCTGGGCAAACCCGTGTCCAACGAGGAGATGCTGGCCACGGCGGACGCCCGGGGACCGGCGGATGCGCGTGCCAATTTCCGTGTCGTCGTCGTCGTCCCGCACGAAGTCGAGCTTCTCGACGGCGCCGACTTTGCCGATCCTCGGCGGTGGCTGTTTACCTACATTGGCGACGACGCAGAGGCCATAGCTGCTGCCCAAGCTGCCAACGACGGCACTGAAGTGACCAACGGGTGGACAAAGGTGGAGATCTATCCTTAAAAAAAAAGGAGGCAGAGCAAAAGCTACGAGAAGATGAAGACGAACATGAACCGTATGATTTGCGGACGTTCGGGTCACGTGCACGACTTTGCTCTTGACGTTGCAGATACCCCGTACAAAAAGCAAGATACTTGCCACGCGGCTCAAAATACGGCTCAAAATAGAGAGCGTTTTCTTTACGCAAAAAGTATCGCGTCTTACCGTTGCAGCGGTAAGATACATTGGACTGTTGGTTCGGATGATGGGGAAATTGCACATCAATTTTGGGGCGCTCGTTGTTGGTTGTTGGCTTTTTTTTTTTTTTGGCAGTTGAGTCTTGTGGATTGCGAGGAGTTGCATGTTAGTATTTATGCATGTACTGAAGAGCTTACAAGGGTCGAGGTTGATTGTCTTTTCGTCACATTCTCACTGTGCATCACAGAGTAAGATACATATGTGCACAAATTATGCTCGTGTTTATTCTCGTGTGCTCCTTACAAAGTATATTACACTTCAAGTTATGCTTCTGGTCTGTATAACATATTCTTTCCGACCGGCTCGGACACGGACCATCGGCACGGCGACATCAAACTCACCACATGTATTTATATTGTATCACTATTTGTGTTTTTTTTTCTACAAAACGTTTTGGCACTTTTGACACCTGCTAACGAATCTTTAGCGCTGGTTCTCGCCCCTAGAGCCACCGTCGCCACTCACTAAAACAGCTATATCCAGTTGCTCACCAGCCCGTGGGAAGAGTTTTAGCAGGCTTGAGTGCTTTTTTTAGCGCACAGCTCCACCTTGAATTCCCATGTGGCATGCCTTTTTTTTTTTTTTTGCGCGTTGCCGTTGTGCCTTGCCGCAGTGTCCGGCCACTTGCAAAGTACTACTGTATATGCATGGAGAAAGTGTCGCAAAAAAGGCAGCTGTCCTACGGCGCACAAGGCGGGTCGGAACAAAAAAAAAGCGCGGAAAAATAAGAGAGAGATATGCAGCAAGATTAATTTACAGGATCAAAAAAAAAAAAAAAGAATTCTCCTAGAGACCGGAGCATACCGGGACCATGTTGGCGGAATATGCCGTAATGCAGGAGTGACATGCAAAGCGTCCTTTCCACATGAGAGCAGCCGCTCTGTCTCTCTCTCTTTCTGTCGCTCTCTCGTCCGTCATCTCTCTCTCTCTTTTCCCCTCCGTCGTTCTCACACTCTCCCGCATCCTACAGTGGAATTCATCCGCGCCTGCCTCTGCAAGGCCTGCATCTGCACCTTCCCTGCCACCCCCTCCTTCATCGCCGTCTCCATAATTTCTCTTCAATTTGCCACAAAATTGGGCCGTTTCCCCCTTGCCCGCTTTGGCCCGCGTGCCAGATTTCTGGGAGCGGGAAAGTGGAGCCTGCCGTATCATTCCGGGGGGGATGCACCTTCCCAGCCTTCACAAAAAAAGAGAGCATCGATTTTGCTCGCCAAAAAAAAAGAAAAAAAAAAGCTACGTATCTTACTATGGCTCCCATATCTGCAGTCGTGAGAAGTAAAAATGCGCATCCAAATACGCAAAAAAAGAAAGCAGAAATACTATCACAGAAGATACGTGTCATTGCAAAACCAGGACCCTTGCACTGCTCGGCCTTGTGTAGGCCCCCTTGTTCGTCATTTGATGCACCCCCACACAGCAAGACTGAAAATCCACAGCTGCAGATTCACGTCAGCGCCTTTTTTTTTTTTTTTTTTGGACTCCATGGACTCGACACAGCAAAACTAAACTATTGAACAACTCACATGGGACTCGATTATGCAAGGGTGCCGCATCCATGCCTGCGCCTTTTTTGTGTTACAGAGTACGAGTACTGCCTTGTACACCAGCTGTAGTCTGCACTCTGCACTCTGCACTCTGCACTCTTTTTTTTTTTTTTTTTTGGTTTTTGTAACAGCCGGCCCTCCGCGGTTCCTCTTGAGGCATCTCCTAACGTGTCCGCAGGTCGCACCTGCCGCAACGAAGCACAGAGCACAACCTTATCATGGCCCCGTTTTGTGTGTCCTCCAAAGGGCATATTACGTGTACTCTGTACCTCGTGTACGGAGTACCTCCCCCGTAGTGGCCTTGCCCCGTAATTTGAAGATACAGCAGCTTTTGTACTCTGTACCGTTGCCACTAGCGGTCTGCCAGCGCCTGTCCCAGCGCCTGTTGAGCACTGGCAGCCAACCACCACGCGCCTCGTTTGGCACTTTTCAACGGTGTGCTCCCCTCTTTTTTTTTTGTCCCTGCTCCTCGACTGGCTCAAGGCGCCACTCTGTCTGCGTCGTCTGTATTTTTTTTTGGCCGTTGGAGCACCTGCGAACAGAGTACCTGACCTGGCAGTGCGAAAAAAAAAAGCGGGAAAATACGAGTACATGTAAAGATACCAAGCAAGAATCGAGACACGACCGGCAGTGTGCCGGCAAGTGACAGACGCAACGATGCCAACGTCTTTTGTAAAAGTACTCGTCCTTTGATACACCTTGCAGAGGTGGAAGAATCATCTGACGTCGTATTCAGCACGCTTGATTCGCTTTTGCTACCTGCTCGTGGCTGCCTTTTTTACGAGTAAGAGTACATGTATACTATGTACTACTCCGCACACGCACTCATGGCTGTTTTCAGCAGATGGCACCCGCGGCCGCTGCCAATCGCGCACGCTCCAACGGCTACCACAGCCACTAGCCCTCGCGACAGCCTCCTTGTACGGAAAGGTACTCGTAGCTCGTAGCTTTCTCTTGCCTCTTTGCATTTTTAGCACCTTCCCAGATTCGCCTATTCAGTCATCCGCACCTTCCCTCTCTCCTGCACCGGTACAGAGTACATGCGCGTTCGCGCTGGTCGCTCCTGCCTGCTGTCGTGTCATTTCGTGTCTCTTTTGGCCGTTTTGCACAGTCGTACCTTCCCGCTTTCGCTATTTGACCTCTTTGTCTCTTTTGCCCTGTTTTTTGTGATCTTGTGGCCTTTTTATCCTCTTTATCTCTCCCCTCGTTTTCCCTTTTACCTTGTCTCTTGTATGGGCTTCCTCTTCTGTCGCCTTCTCTCTATCGCCCTCTCTCTCTTCCCCCATTCTTCAATTCAATCAATCCAATCCAATCCCAAATCGTCATCCCTTTGCACACGCTCCCCCCCATCTTTTACCTTTTTTTCCCCTTTCACACGACGTGTCTCCTGTGTCTCATCTTGGTGTCTCATCTCCTCCCAACCACGGAGTAATGCACTGCAAGCATTATTACTAGTGAACCTAGTGATCAAAGCCGCACCCGCAAAACTCGATAAGCCGACGCAACCTACCGGAGCAGGGATTAGCCCACCATCCTTGCAATTTGCTCTCACTTTTTTTCTTGACTTTCTTTTGCTCGCTCGTTTCCGCTTTTGCTTTGCGCATTTGCTCCAGGCTTTTTTATTTTCTGTTACTTTCTTTTGTATTCACTGCGCCACTCGATCCTCATCCGTGCATTGTGTCCTTCCTTGCTTTGCGACCAAGGCAACTTGCCCCCTCTCCTTCCCCCCAACCTCTGGGCCTGGTTTGTGGTTTTTGTCTAGGTTGTCTTTGCGTGTCTTGGCTTTTTACCCATTTGGCTTTGCTGGGTCGCTCGAGTCACTCTTCGCAACCACCACCTAAAAGGTCACAGCGCCGTCAGCATCACACACAAAAACCGCTTTCCGCTTTATACAAGGCGAGCCGATCTCCGGGCTTGTTTCGCCATTTCTCGACACCTTTTTCGCCTCCTGACGTCTGGTTGACGTTGTCTCTTTCCTGCCGGGCACGTCGTCTTTCCGTCGCCCTCTTCTGTCCCCCTTTTTTTTTTTACACTCGGCTCTCAATCATCACCGGCGGCACCCTAGTGCTCACTCTCCCACACACCCCCCTTCCAACGCTCTGCAAATTGCGATTGGAGGATACCGTCGACGGTACTCTGCAATCTCTCACTCACGCTCTCGCTCTGATTCCAACCTTTTTTTTTTTTTAAATTCACATTCGCCTTTTTTTTACTTTCCCATTATCTCGACACCAGACATTTGACAACATTGAGAAACAGCATGAAAATAGATCCAAAACAAAAGACCGTCGATCACGTACACTGCAGACATTAATATCGTCACACCTTTTTTCGCCTTGCCGCACATCCGTCACCCTGGATTCTTCAGCACTATCACCAACACAACCCACATCTTCAAGCGCCACAGATTCCTACTCAACTACGGCGCTACCGCTCTGTCTTGCCATCTGCGCCGGCTGCTGATCTCCTCTCCCGGCTCACCCCTCCCCGTGGAGGTGGGACGGGACGGGCGTCGTTTTTGAAAAGCAGGCCATCAACACGGCAGGGCAAGCACGCCCATCATGGCGCTCTATTCGGATCCCCCGCCGGTGCTCGCCTTTTCCGAGATCAAGCCAACTCTGCTCGTCTGCTGGTGGATTACCATATTCTGCTTGACCATCATCCTCCTACGTCTCGCCGGCCGCTATATCCGCTCCGAACGGCTTTTCACGGAAGACCGCATTGTCGCCCTCGCCATCATCCCCCTCTTCCTGCGCATGGGCGCCGTCCATGTTATTTTAATTTATGGCACCAACAATGCCGACTTCACCGGAATTGAGCTGTCAGATGAGGATATACGACGACGAAGAATCGGCAGCGGCCTCGTCCTTGCTAGCCGCATCTTCCATGCCGCAACGTAAGTATTTTGCAACGAGGAGAGAGAGAGAGGCGACTTTGCCCACTTTGCCCAGCTTTCACAGACAGCTGACTTCTTTGATTTGCAGGCTATGGATTCTCAAAGTAGGCAT
This sequence comes from Intubia oerlemansii, assembly GCA_020002355.1. Taxonomy (NCBI): domain Eukaryota; kingdom Fungi; phylum Ascomycota; class Sordariomycetes; order Ophiostomatales; family Ophiostomataceae; genus Intubia; species Intubia oerlemansii. The sequence continues at coordinate 12,762 of JAGKRZ010000236.1, read as the reverse complement.
CCTCGAGTTCTTCAGACGTATTAGCGACGCCCTATCGCAACGCTTCTCCCAGATCGCCCTCATCGTCATCCGCTTTATCCTCATCGCCACCTTCGTCGCTGTCATCATCAGCGACCTGGCCGAGTGCCGCCACTTTGACCACTACTGGCAGGTTGTCCCCGATCCGGGAGGCGCTTGCCGCCAGGGTTTTGCTCAGCTCCTGACAACCTCCATCTGCGACATCTTCACCGACCTTCTCCTCGTGCTCTTCCCCATTCCCATCATTCTCTTTAGCGGGCAGTCCGTCAAGCGCAAGGTCCAGCTCATTCTCCTCTTTTCTCTGAGCCTTGGTGTTGTCGGTGTCGCCCTTTACCGTGTTACCCGCGTCATCCAGGAGCACGGCAACCAGCAGCTTCGCTCTCTGATCGCATCCGTCGAGCTTCTCTTCGCGACATCCGCTGCCAATGCCCTTGTTCTCGGCTCCTTTGTGCGCGACCGCGGCGTCAAGAAGCGCAAGTTCCGCGGCAACTCACTCATCGACTCCATGGAGCAGCATAGCATCACTCGCTCCCGCCGTCCAACAGCGAACCGCCACTGGGGCAGCGACGAAGACCTGGTCCGCGACCTGGGCCTGGGCGTCCAGCCCGAACTGCGCTACAGCCGCGACTCGTACCACGACGACGACGAGCTATCGCCTGCTCGTGCGTCAAGAGCCCGCCCTGCGCCCATGGCGACTTTCGGTGAGGACGGACCAGGTATTGCGAGCATCACCAGGGACACCAATGGCGGTGAAGGAAGTAGCGGTCTCGCGGGGAGCAGGCGCCAGGACGATGCTGTCGCTATTGACGAGATGGCATCCTGGAGCTTCCCCGACGATCGTGCCATCCCTACGAGTGCACAGAGCGGCTACAGTGGCCTCAGCGGCCACAGCGGCCACAGCGGCCAGAGCGACGATGACACACTCTTACCGCGCGATCCCTTGAGCGCTTCGTCCCGCAATAACTCGTCGTCGACACAGCGCAAAGTCTCATTTTACGACGCCGGCAACCTCTTGGGCGGCACCGAGAGCGACCATGACCATGATGTGGAGCCAACACGAACCAACCTGACAGGCACTACCGCCGGCACTACTGCCTGCACAACCTCCGCCCTGCTGTCGCCCGACAGTAACCGGCATGCACGGCCATACGCCGACAGGCCATCCGTGGACAGATCTTCTGGTGATCGTTCGTCTGCCGACAGGGGCTCGGCCGACAGCCTCCGGCCGTCTCCGGCACACCCTGCAGGTCGCAGAGGCTTCAGCCGCGGCTCAACAGCCATGCTCCAGGATCTTGGCGGCCTTCTGGGACCACCTACACCTCCTCGCCGGCACGGAAGCGGACGGGCATCTCCTCTCGAGACTGTTCCGCAAGAGGCATCGTCACCTCACACCCCTCGGCAGTCCACAGGACACTCTCCAACACACTCACCGGGCCATTCTCCTGGGCAGTCTTCGAGACAGTCGTCCCGTCGGCCTGGCCACCAACGACTTCCATCTGGCAAATATGTCCCTGCTAAGCCCGAGGACATGACTCTGATGGACCCTGGCGGCCTTTTAAATTAACGCATGACTTCGATCCTGCCCCTACCTTTTACTCCCTGAACACCCCCTCACCCCCTTGCTACTTCTTTCCCTCCTATCCCCCTTTCCTCCTTTTTGATTCTGTTGTGTTTTGATATGATGACGGCCTTTTTTTTTGTTTTCTTTGAAATGATTGTATGATGGATATGGGCAGGCTTGGTTTGCCTTTGCCTGCCGCCAGCTCGGACTGTTTTGGGAGTCATTTTTTTTTGTGTTTTCCTTTTGATATGTATCTTACTTACGAACCTATATCTGAGCGTATGGATCAATACCTACATGTACTCGCAAAGCATGACACTTTGCTTGCAAAAATTACTCCGTAGTGCCTAGGGCTCCAGGTTTCAAATTTGATTCCCAATCCGATGTGGTAGTTACGACCTGCTAGCTGCTACCGTATCTTACCCTGTAAATATAATACCTTTCAGCCTCACACCCGAAGGGCTGCAGTAGTACAACGTCCATGTATCTTTTTTTTATTTTTATTCTTTTCATGTCCCTCTCTCTCTTCTGTATTTCTGCACATGTTGCACATTTTTTACAAATTGGACAAAAAAGGAACAAGCTTTTTTTTTTTTTTTTTTTTTTTTGGTTTTTTGGATCCTCCCGCAGTGCGAGTGGGGCCTGGGGGCAGTACAAAATCTCAAGATCAGGTGTTAATTGTCCATCTGTGCATGTACCGACCTCCTGTCTTCTCCCCCGTCACCATTGAGCCGCGGAGCACGGCGCTCGGCGCTTTAATTTTTCTCCCGCGGAGACGGAGAAGAGAAACGGAGCATAAAAAATACAAAAAATAACAAAAAAAAAGCATGCGCCGTATGTTGGATTCATTAGACGGCATACTTTTTAAGCTTCTTGGCATCGAATGAGTTGCTCTCTTTCGAGGTTAGTAGGAAATCCACAATCAACCTTTTTTTTTCTTACAGACATCAGCAACAGGAAAAATTGGCAAGAAAGACAAAAAAAAACATGATAGAGAGATTATGGGTACATAGACACTTGTAAGTACATGTACACCATAATCATGTCAGACCAAAGCCCTCTCGTTACAGGGATACGAAGGCGGAGCCATCCACTTGTTTGGGAAACGACGCCCTACGGGGACTTCAGCTTTCCCGGTGTGGAGTGCCAGCACATGCAGGACAAAGCGTAAGACACGGAGGAAAAGTACGAGTACGTGTATGATCTCAGTGGATGCATTGTCATGTATCTTACTTTGTACACTCTGTATTGTAAGATACGTATCTTGCGTGTAAGAGGGCTCCGGACATGATATGAGTATGCATATGCACATGTTTTATTTTATTTGTACACCCCTAACCATTGGCCAACGTGCTTACACCCCATCCTTCTCTACGTTGTCCGTTTTTATGGAGCATACTTGATTGATCTTTATTTTGCATGCAAGTAGCATACTGGCGGGCCTCATTCTACAGAGTGCATTGAAGACACTGATCCACACTTTTATTTTGTACTTTTTTTATTCTACTCTATTTTTCCATTCTCGGGAGAAAAGAGGCTGAGGTAGGTACATCAACCTAGAATCTCACGGGGGGTGGGCAGAGATGGAGAGGCGTGCCACATAACGTATCTTACAGGTACGGAGTAGCGATGGAAAGGATTGAAACGGAAACAAGGCCGAGTCAGAAAATAGAAGACGAGGAAATAGACGGAGATAGATATGACGGGCTGAGAATGGCTACAGGAATAAATACGTCAGAGATCCATGGCCAAGAAATATAAAGCTAGCCTCCGAAGCTGTTTCATAAACGAGATTGAACAATCATTCACATTCATACCCATCTACCTTACAATACTCCATTGCTCAACAACCATACCTACACTCTTACGACACATTCAAACAATCTCAGCACGTGTTTCTCTTTGACAGCAGGATCTCCTGGACCTCGGCAAACCAACCATCACCATGCCTAACTTTGCCGACCACCCCTTTAACCTCATTCCCGACCCTCGCCCGGCTGGAAAGGAGGTATGTCGACAAACAATTTATTCTCACTCTCTTTTATTTTGTCCCAATAACTAACACCCCTCCCCCCCCCTCCAGACAAACAAGTTCCAACAAGTGGCGGCCGACATGGCGTGCGTGCACAACTGCATCATCCGCGGCATGAACTCGGTGTACCTGCAGGCGCCGCACATCAAGCCCGAGGACGAGGCCGACTTCATCCAGTACTGCCACATGTTTGTCGTGCTGGTGGACCACCACCACAGCGAGGAGGAAACCTTGTTCTTCCCCTGGGTCGAGAAGGCGACGGGCGAGGAGGGCATCATGGACCGCAACATTGAGCAGCACAAGGCCTTCCACACGGGCTTTGACGTCTATGCCGCGCACGTCGCCGACCTCGTGGCCGGCAAGGCCAAGTACGACGGCCAGAAGATTGTGGAGATTATCGACAGCTTTGCGCCGGCGCTGGTGCAGCACCTGCACGACGAGATCCAGACGCTGATGGACCTGGAAAAGCACGACGGCCCGGCGTTTGACGAGTACCTCAAGGTCGTCGACGATATCGGCAAGCACGCGACGGCCAACGCGGGCTTCACGACGGGCCTGGTGTACCTGCTGATGCTATGCGATGCCGAGTACGAGGGCGGCCGGTGGGCCAACTTCCCGCCGGCGCCCGGTCCGGTCAAGTTCTTTGTGAAGCGCGTGCTGTACCAGTTCCACTCCAACTGGTGGAAGTTTTGTCCCAACGACCAGTCGGCGCGTCCCAAGGCGCTGTATGCCTGCCCGTAGTGGGTGTTGGTAGCAGAGGCTGCTGTCGTGTTGCTGTCGTGTTGCTGTTTCTCTCTTTACTTTGCTTCCCGCCCATACCTATCTCACCGTTCCTGCTTCATATTGATACCGCATAGCAAATATAAATTTCATTTGTAACAAAAAGGGGATATCAGAAGAAAAAAAGACAAAAATAGAATAACCAGATCAACGAAGATCAACCAAAATCAACCAAGACAATATACATCAAAAAAGGAGTGATAGGGTCGTCGCCAAAACGACAAGCACACTGGGCACGACTTTCTGACCGGCCGAAGCAAAATTGGCCGTGTTGGGCACGCCGGCCGTGGGCGGCTGGGGCGGCGCCGAGGCGAGCACGCGCTTGCCCGAGGGGTACTCGATGTTGTAGACGGGCTGGCTCTTGAGAGCCACGGGGTCGCCGAGCGTCTGCGGGCACGTCGGCTGGTTCTGCGCCGGCCAGTTGTCGAGCGTGCACGTGTCGTCAAAGCCGAACGTGCAGATGGGATCGAGAATGTTGTACAACACGTAGTTGTCCTTGACCCAAGAGTCTTTTGCGTCTTTCTGGAGACAGCTGTTGAGAAAGTTCATGCTGTTGGACGCGCTAAGGGGCAGCTTGTGCCCGGGCGTGTGCAGCAGGTCGGCGCAGTGGGACATGTCGACGTTCTCCGTCTGCATCTCGACGGCGCCGCCGGCCGTTGGGTCCGTCGTGGCCGACTTGCCCGTGATGAGCGTGTTCCAGGCATCGTACGAGACGTCGTGGGCGCCGCCCGACTGGTCGACCCGCAAAAGATAGAGCGTGCGGCCCTGGTAGGAGAGAGAGACGCAGATGTTGTTGCAGTCCACCGACGACGGCCAGTAGGCGATGCGGTCGGTGTCGACCTTGCAGCCGAGGACGCCGACGGACGACGAGTAGCTGTCGTGCGGCGTGGCCCAGACGGTCGTGGCGGTAGCGGCCACCGACGACGAGAGGCCGAGGGCGGCGAGGGCGGCCTGCGCCTTCATAATGAGGAAAGAGTGTGATGTCTCGTCGAGTGAGTATTGTAAAGAACGGACGGCCAATGACCAAAAGACGAAAAAGGAGAGGACGACGCCAAAGCGTCAGGAAAAGGGGTCCGTGGAATAAAGGTTGCTTTGCCGTTCAACAGCACATCTCGAACATCGATGTCGTTGACGTTGTCGATACGGTTGGGTTGGGGGGAGTGGAGAGCCAAGACTCGGGACGGCGGAGAGGAGGAGGAGAGAAAGACGGCACGACGACGAAACGAAAATGGGAAATGAGACATTTCGCCCCGAAAAACGGAAGACGGCCCAACGGCCTGGGGGGAGAAAAGAGGGAAAGAGCGCGCGCGCACGCGAGCCCTGGAGCTAATTTGGTGGGTTTTGTGGAGACATCTTCCATATTAGGAATAGTCAGGAACCGGGTGGGCGCTACCACGTGCTAACCGTATTTACCGTATTTTGTAGATCATGTGACACGAGATGACAGGAAAACGGAGGGGATGAGGAATCATGGCAGTGCTGATGACAGCAGGATGCGCTGCTCTGCTCCTGTCAGATCTATGATGAATATGATGCAGCCAGGCCGCGCGCCGTCTGCCGCAGTTGCTGGACTCCGGCCGAGAGAAGCACGACGGCCGCCAACGCTGCAGAAAAGTAGGCAAGGGAGATGGCGATGAGGGGGAGGGGACGGGAAAGAGGACGCCGCTGTTGTTCTGCGAATGGCATGCCTTGACCCTTTTCTGTGACGAGGGGCTGCTGGTGACGGGTCTTTTTGATAAAGTATCCCGATGTTCCGAGGACGGCCAATGCCATCAGGAAAATGGCCGCATTGGGCTGAAGGAGAAGAGAGTCCATGGCTTGTCGTGCTATTGAAGAAGGGAGATGAGTTGGGAAAGTGTCGATAAAGTTTTTGATGCTGCTTCTTTTATTTTGCTTGACGTTCAGTTCCTCTTTATATACAAAGTTTTCTCGTATTTGTACGCGTACATCTTAAGGCTGTGACAGTCTCAGATTTGGAATCAGAAGCACGTGATCAGATATGTATCTCGCTTTCCGCAACAACCATGATCACAAACAATTTCAACTCAATCGTATTCCGGCATTCTGGATATATAAAAGATAAAAACATGGCAAACAAAATAGAATCTTCTCTTCTACCATCGATCAATCACTACGTACTGGTCGTCGCTGTCGTGGTGGCGATGACGAGACCGGTGGCGAGACCGGTGACGGGACCGGCTGCGGCTGTTTTTGAGTCGGGCGTAGAGGGCACCGTCGTGGGAGTGCGAGCGGTGGCGGCTGTGATGGCTGTGGCGGCTGTGCCGACTGCGACTGCGGCGTGCATGGCGGCTGCGGCTCCGACTGCGGCTGCAGCTCACACTGCGGACGGCGACGGCCACGACGTCCGCCCCGGATGGTTCTTCGTGGTGATAGTCTCTGTAGTCTCTGTAGTCACGGTAATCTCCGTAATCCTGATAATACATCCGGTCGTCGTACTCGTACTCGTAGCTGCCCTGTGGACCTTCTACGTCGATAATGATGGCATCGTCGCGGCGGCGGTATTGGTGCGAAGGCGAGCCGGAGCTGCGGACCAGGGCGCTGGTCATGACGGGCCGTGTCGGCGACGACGCAGGCAAGGGGGAGGAGGGCGCGACGTCGCGAAGACGGATCATGGTCGTGTTCTGCTCAGCGGCGGCTGTTGGCGGTGGCGGCGTCCGGGCGTAGGTCGGCGCATACGGCTGCTGCGCCGTGTACGACTGCGTGTACGAGACTTGGGCGGGCGGCTCATAGGTCGCGGGCGAGTGGCCATAGGCGCTCGGCGGAGCATACGACACGGGGACAGCCGGGACGGAAGGCGGTGCAGGATCAGAATGGGCAGAGTGGGCAGAATGGGCAGAACCCGATGATCCTGCCGATCCTGCCGAGCCGGCGACGGCCATGGTCGAGACGAGTTCCAGACGGCGACGGTCTCTCTCGAGCTCCCGCTTGCGCTCGCGCAGATTGTCTTCTTCAATGGCCACTTCGATGGCCGCTCGTGCCTCGTACTCGGCTGCCACTTGAGCCTTGACTCTCTTTTCCATCTTGCGAGCTTCGTATTCTTCGTCTGAGACGCTTGTCAGTGTGGGATATCGACCGCATCCCTCCTTGTAGAACCTACCCTTGATGTAGTCTTTGCTCAGTGCCAGCAATTCGTCAATGAGGCTCTGGCTCAGTGCAACATTGAGGATGAACGTTTTGCCCTGTCTCGTCAGTAAGGTAGTTCACATTTCATCGCGCATGCAGCAGTTCTGCCTACCATTTTGGTATACGGATAGCCGAGATCTCGGAGAGCACGCTCGGACAGGAATTTTCCTGGGATGCGCGTCTTGCCTTTTTTGGGGACTTCCAAAGGCTGGTCTCGATCTCTGTCTTGATCACGGCCTCGTCCGCGGCTGACATCGCTGCCGACACGCACGTCGCTGCTGGCGCGCGCATCGCCGACGCGCGCGTCAATGTGAAGATTCGTCATCGCCCGCACATCAAACTCTTGTCCATCAGGTCCCGTGCCGCGCCGTCGCTCTCCGACCGAGAAGCGTTCATAGGAGCGCTGCCGCTGAGGCGGGCGGTGGCCGTCGCGAGGGTCGCGGGGATCACGAGGATCACGAGGATCACGAACATCGCGAACATCGCGGCCGCCCCCGCCACGGTCGTCATACTCGTCGTACGACTGTCGAGGTCGGCGGTCGTACGTATCAAGGCTCGACTGACGGCGGACAAGACCAGGCGGGGGAAGGTCGTTGCGATCACCACGGTCGCGGCGATCTCTGGGATCCCTGGGATCCCTGGGATCTCTGGGATCCGCATCCGGGCCGTACGGAGCCCATCGAGAGAACCAGTTGTTACGAGCACGCTGTTCATCGTCATAGACGGGACTGACAATATCGCGTTCTCTTTCGCGATCTCTGTCCAAGTAGAGCGGGGGTTGGCGTGGGGGACCAGTAAACTCGAGATCCTTTTCTTCAAATCGAAGTCGCTCATCTCGGCGATCGTCACGACGATCATCTCGACGGTCGACACGGTCATCGCGCCGGTCATAGTCCCGGTCTTGGTCTCTGCGGCGATCGCGGTCGCGATCCGTGTCGTAATCACGACGATCGTCGTCGCGACGGTCGCGACGGTCAGACATTGTAGACTTGCGCGAGATATAACAATGGGGGAAGGTGGTTGTGAGTAGACTGAGAATGAAACTGAAAAAGAGGGCGACAGTAATAACAGATTCAAAGATAAAAGGTCAACCGCAAGGCAACACAGCTTTGGATAAGAAATCAAGATGAAACGACGGCAGATGACGACACCCAAGGCGGGACAGGGGACTTGTCACCCACATACCTCTCATCATTGGGCCTCCCGACGTTATTTTCGTTAGCCGTGGGAAAAAGAGGGGCACATGCATGCGGAATATGCATATGCGCTGTACAAATTGCACAATTTTGGGCGACCTCCACCAGAAAATCAACAAATGACAATATGACAGCAGGCGGCCTGTGGCGAAGGCGCTCTCCGTAACAAGTGCGCAAGTATAAGCGGACCAACCAAATTTGAATATAAAAGGAGCCTGGCCTCTATATTGGGCCGTAAAGGACAATCAGAATGATCAAAAATGATCAAATGCATGGCAAGGCACTCACAGACGGAAGGAATACATCAAAAATCAGGTATATCATCCAAGAGTCTAAAATGCGAATTCAAAAAAAAAAAAAAAAAGGCCAATAAAAAGATCTCGTCGTGTATCATGTCGCATCCGTGCGGCGCGCCATCCATCCCAAAGGCTGCCAGGTTTTGTTAGTATTCTTTGTGGAGGATCAAATGCATATCCGCCTCATTTTGATCGTCTGTCGACCTCTCACTTACCCCTGTGTTTCTGGGATTGACAAACAGTCCCTTGGCCTCGGCCAGCAGCTTGGGCGCCTCGCCGCTGCCCGGCGCCGGCAGCGTCTCCAGCCGGCCCGTCACGTACGCCTTGCGGCCCTGCACGCTCGTCGTCTTGGCCCGCACCACAATGTAGCCCTCGGCCAGCGTCGGCGCCCGGTAGTCAATGTCCAGCGTCGCCGTGTAGGCCATCTTGTCCGGCATCGCCCGGCTGCAGCACCGCGCCAGCGACTCGTCCAGCAGCGTCGCCACAAAGCCGCCGTGCACGATGCCCGGGTGGCCGCACAGCCCGGGGCCCACGTGCACAATCGTCACCAGCTCGTCGCCCGCGTCGTCGCGCCACGTAAAAGGCGGCACGCGCATCAAGCCGGAGCCGATCAGCGTGTGCGCCGTCAGGTTGTCGGCGCGGAAGCCGTTGATCATCTTGTAGTGCGGGTGGTCGGGCTTGAGCCGCGAGCCGGGGGCCTCGAGTTCGTCACGGACCAAAGGATGATGCAGGATGTAGCCGATCATCTCGCGCGTCTTGGCCAAGTCCTCGGGCGTCCGGCTGCCGTTGAACTCGGCCACCTCGCCGGCAAATGTGTCGAGGTCGCCCGCCAGCAGCGGCCGCATGCGCGGGTTGGACTTGGCAAACTCATTGACCTGGCCGACGGCATAGTACGCACCGGCGGCCAGCGCGGCGGCCGTACCGAGCGTCGAGAAGAACCAGAAGCGCACGACAAACGAGGCCGCTCTCCGGACAAAAGAGGGCTGCGGTGTTGGCGGAGCATAGCCGGGTTGGGGTATCGAGGTGTCTGGACTGTTAGCGAGGGAAGACAACACAACATCGGTGATATCATAATCTTCACGCACACCGACGGACAAACGGCTGCGAAACAACCCGCGTCGCTCTCGTGCGCGCCGCCGTCGGACGGATCGTCATGGCCGGACTGGCCAGCGAAAGGCGCGCCGTCGCGGCCAGACGCGTCGCCCGCATCGCCGACATGACAGCTTTATGTCGTCGGGAGCCCTCGACTGCGGTGATATGGCGTAAGAATGCGGCAATGGACAGTACACTGCCGAGTCGCACAGGGCTGGTGCTGGCCGTGCAATCAAAGCGGTCGGACCGAGGCTCGATGAGATTATGGATTACGGAGTATGTCTATGCTCCGTAGTACGCGCAGTTCTGGGACTATCCCGATTAGGCTAGGCGCAACACTGACTGACACGTCATGTGATATGTCATGCGTCACGTTTCGCTCGGCTTTGCTCGGCTCTTTTGTACCGAATAACATGAAAAGTGGGGTATTGCTGTATAAACCCTCCATCTCAACGTCCTGTCATACTGGCAGGCCATCTGTACAGAGGCGCGACGCGTTGCGGTTTTCTGGCTGGAGATTCTGTGGTGATCTGTCGCCGGTTGAAATATGCTCACAACACTTCACATGGGGAAATACCAACCATCCCCAGGTTTCTCTCTATTAGAATATGTCTATAAAAAAAGCTCGACAAAGATGATAATGGAAAGAAATCAAAAGGAGATATCAAAGCCTACTGCTCATTATGCTGCCAACTGGAAAAACAAGTCACTGCAGGCATATCACTTGTGTTCGTTTTTTTTAGGCGATCGCTTTTGTATTGGTGTATCTGACAGCTAAGCCCAGGGATATGTGAAGAAGACTGTTCCAATGCGCATTTTGGGCAGTGTCATCACCCCAATGGGTCCGAGTGTAGAAAAAAAATGAACAAAAGAAAAAAAGAAAAGAAAACTCGCTTCCTCCCCAAGACAGCAGGCCTAAGAAAGGCGACTGCCGTTGCAAATGCTCTAGGCGCTAAGCGCTTAGAAGTCGCACTGCATGGTCGAGACGACCATCTGGCCGATCGAGCCGACAGCAATGCAGTTGCCGATGAAGCAGCCAGTGCTCTGCGAGCAGAAGCTGTTGGAGCAGGCAACGTTGCCGTTGACCTGGATGGTGTCGAAGCCCGGGTTGTCGCCGTCAGCGTTGGCAATCAGGAACGAGTTGGCCTGGCCGTTGAAGGTGTTGGACTCGCTGTTGAAGGGGTTGCCGTTGCTGTTCCACTGGCCAATGAAGTTGCCGCAGCTGCTGTCGCTGTAGACGTTGATCTGGAAGGCAGGGAAGCTGTCCTCAGCCTCGGCCTTGACGCCAGCGAAGAGCATGGCAGCGACGGCGGTGAAAAAGGTGGCCTTCATTTTGAATGGCTGTTGAGTGTTAGTAAACTGAGAAGATGAATAGATGAATAGAAGAGGAGGAAGAAGATGCGTACAGTTGGTAAGTCGTGCGGACTTGAAAAAGTTGAGAGAGAGAGAAGAGTGTGGAAGAGGAGGTTGTTTGTTTGGAAGTTGTGTTGTGATGATGAAAGGAAAGAATCGAGACTTGAGGAGGGAGGAAAGGCCCTTCTTTATACTCGTTTCGGGCCCCCTATTGTCGATGCTCTTTCTGTCGTCAGTTTGGGGCCGATCACCTCGTGCTCCTCGTGCTCCTCGTGCTCCTCGTGCTCCTCGTGCTCCTCGTGCTCCTCGTGCTCCTCGTGCTCCTCGTGCTCCTCGTGCTCCTCGTGCTCCTCGTGCTCCTCGTGCTCCTCGTGCTAATCCTCGTACGGTCTCCAACTTTGGTAAATGCCGCTCATTGTCATGAGTGCTTTCTTCACCAACGTGCTATCTTGGGGGCGCATCTTTTCCGCTTCGATTATTCTTCAGCCATACACGTTGATGAGATGTATAATATCATGATACCAGTTATGAAAGCGGTTGGTGGAGTTGGCCTCGTCATCCCGTCATCCCATACTGATCAATATTTGGCTTTGTCGTCCTACTCCGTACGATATGGAAGATGTCTTGCGGCCGATCTTGGCCGTCTTTGGAAAAACGTCTCGACCATCTCCAACAACAAAAGATGGAGAACCAAGACATATCTTTCTCTCTGTACGGGAAGACGTGCAGGCTACAAGGTTGCTTTCGGCCATCCCGTGCAGGGGAACATTATTCGACATGGGCGGCGAAACTCCCGGTAGCCCTACCCACGTGGGCTACCTACTCCGTCTACCATCCAAGAAAAAGCAAACAAAAGCCTTGCGGGGTACGCGAATATCGTCGTCGTAATGCTCATGGCCATGCTTATGGAGCTAATGGGGGTGAGGAGAGAGGGCGAAATTCCACGCGCCCGGCCCCCTGCACGGCAAGTGCCACCCAAGAAAAAGAAACAACTCAGTGGCCCCCATTGGGGGCGTCACACCGCAAAAAGAAACGTGAATGCCTTTCAAGGCCATTGTTTGGCCTCCTTGTGTGGGGTCGCCAAGGCGGACGGCTATAGGCAATGATGTGCATGTTATGGGTAAGGAAAAGCAAACAAAGGACAAACAAGCGGTTAGGAAAGCCTGGTGGGAAGGGGCTGCCACGAATAACGAATAGCTTCCCAACCCAGGACTAGTTGTCAAAATTTGTGACAGCTCCCGCCATTGTCACATTTCACCCATGATCACATGTCACCCCTTCCCCCCCCCC
>JAGKRZ010000235.1:0-38083 GCA_020002355.1 Intubia oerlemansii | reverse complement strand
CCCCCCCCCCCCCCCCGTTGATTTCCAATGTTGACAACAGCTTCATTTTGTCGAGCCGCTTAAACAATCTCAAACGCCTCTTACCGAGCTTGTTTTCTCTGCATGGTGTCACCTTATTCCCACCCCCCCCCCCCTCCTTGCCCAGTCACTCGCTTCATGTTTCTCTGGTGGTCGCACCTTTCCACCCATGGCAAGTTTCTGCACTGCCTTCTACCTCAATCGCTTGGCTCTATTTTTGCTTTTGCGCTTATCACCATTGCTTATTCGGAATGTCAACACCGTTCTTTGAGCTGCCAAATGAGCTGCTGTACATTATCGTACAGCAGCTAACAATTGAAGACGTTTTCACACTGGCTCGGACGTGCCAGCATATGTGGCGAGTTATGAATGACAATAGTCTTTGTCGTGTCATCATGGAGGTTGGTTTTATCTTTCTTTGTTTTTTAGTTTTTTTTATTTTTTTTCCCCTTTCGGGAGCTTCCACCTGCTTACCAAACCAAACCACAAAAATAACAGAGGCATGCCCCCTTCTCATACGAATGTATGATGCTACGAGGTGAATTCAACTATGGCAAAGCTCTTCGCACTCTGGCCAAACGCAGAATGGCCATAGCCAACCTGGAGCCGTTTGCAGCGGGCATTATCGACGATGCTGATGCCCACCTGTACAGGGACCAGACTTTGATTTACACGCAGGCCAGAACGCTGTATTTTATGCCTCTTGGTCCTTGCGCCACTGTACGCCGCAAGATGGTGGTGGACATCCGCGGTCTGCTCGATGAGGCGGTGCCCGAGTCCAAGGAAACTCTGTACTACACGTTCCGCTTGGTCCACTACTCCCATGGCATTATGACGTGTGTGTATTCGCACCACAAGAAGGAGATTGGACAAGATGAGGCATGGCTTGTGTTTTTCAATCCAGAGACGCGCTGGAGCACCAGCACAAGACTCGACATCCCCTACCATCGTCTGTTTGTGCGCAACAACACGGAGTATATTATTTACGGGACGTACACGAGGCCGACAACTCCTGGTCAGATGGCGGTAGCTCCTCCTCCCCCTCCTCCTCCTCCTGCCCCGGCACCGCCAGTCACCTCCTTGACGGATGCTCTTCAAAGCGACCCAGGCCTTCGGACAAACGCAGCTCCCCCGGTTTCTCGACGCTGGGTGCTGCGGCACTTCAAAATCGAGGACAAGACGTGGATGCCCGAGCCCATTCGTCTCGACGATACGATTGGCCTCTACGACGTCGGAGTCAACCTCGCGTTTGAGATCATTGACGACTACTTTTATGTCGTGTCCAGCCAGCAGCGCTATCCTGGAGGCCGGTTACCGGGCGACGACCTGGATGCCGACCTGCAGAGAGGCATTGACTACGAAGACGGCGATCTTATTGCCAGCTTGGTGGATATTTATTCACCGCCGGGCGAAGATCCAGATGCCGGCACCATATCACAGATCAGGCAGACGCCGGCCAATTTGTACCAGATGGTCACCCAGCAGCCTATCGTGACAAGCCAAAGTCTCTACAAGACCTATTCCTACTACACGTGCATGCGCTTCCCGCTTTGCGACCCGGCCGCAGTCGAGACCCCCACGCTGGAATCGCGATGGCGCCGCCGCAATGACGAGGGCACCATTGATGACCGTTGGACTACGCTGCGGATCGAAAAGAGCCATGTTACTGGCAAAGTCGTCGTCATCGAGACGCGCAAAGAGTTCTTGAACGATGCCAAGGGCAGCAGCGGCCGCACTTGTTACACTCATCCATTTTCCTGGCCCGCCGAGCGGCACGAGCCAAAGGACCTTGGGCATGGATGTAGAACAGCAGCTGCCAGGCCAGAATTTAGTGAATCGGTACGGTCGCATGCAGCCTCCTCCGAGCTAGGCCAACACTACGACCGTGACGCTAGCCGACACAGCCAAGGCGATGCAGCCAAGCAGAAAAGCAAGGCTGTGCGTGTCCGCCGGACCGAGCGCACGTCGGAAGAGGTACACCCCATGGACAACACAGCAACCATGGCACCCTTGACGATAGGCGAGTGTGCTGCACGTTTTTATAGCACTATCAGCAGCACATTTATAGATCTTGTCAATAGACCGGCAGATGCAGAGCCGGGGGGCCAGCGTCTCATGTTACGCGCGGGCACAAAGAAGCCCCTGCGCCCTGGTACTCTGTCAGGAGACCCTGAGAAGCAGCAGCAGCAGCAGCAGCAGCAGCAGGTTAAGATTTTGAAAAAGCACAGTCCTTTGTACCCTATTGACGATATTCACCGGCAGTACTCGCTCTCACCGGTGAAAAACTGGCCCAGCAATACGTTAGAAGAGGCGTCATCCGACACAGGCGTTGGTGGCGCTTCGTTTCCGGAAGAGACGGATGCAGAGAGACAGGCACGGGAGAGCGCACTTGATTCTATTCTCAACCCCCCTGGCAAGCACGGATACGTGAATGCGTCGTGGGATGATCGGGTACTGGTGTACTCGACGGGCGGCGTGAAAGGCGGCAACTATCGTGCACCCGTCAAGGATGATTCCCCCGATGCCCCAACCATCACTAGCAACTTCCGCTTCCACAAAGAGCAGCAGGCTCTTATCATCATTAACTTTGACCCCACCCTTCAGCTGCATGGTCTTGAGTCCTGGAAAAAGGTAGGCTCTATGCCTGACCTGCAGGAAGCCAGACAGGGCTCCCATCATAACGAGGCAGATTTGAAAAAGGAATTGGCAGGCAGCCACCAAATTCTTGACGGGCGCACCAGCGGAAGCGAAGGTGCGGGGTTTGCACTGGAAAAGGCGTCCAGAATGCCCGACGAGGCAAACAAATCATGGGTGACATTTACACAATCAGTCTGCAAGAAAGGCTATGATTTTACGTTTCGTGCAGTCTGATAGATAAATCCTCTACATACAGAAAAAGCCATGGAGAATGGGGGGGCTTCTAAGGACCAGAATTTCATTTCTTTCTTGATGTTGAATTGTTTTTGATTTCTGACTGGTGTCTACAGGTACCTAAGTAGGCACTGGGAAGTAGGCACGTAAGAAAGGTAATAAAAAAAAAACTAATAAATACTGGAACAATAGGTATCTACCTAATAAAAACCAGGCGCTGGAAAATAAAAGTAAGACGCGTTGTATAGGTAGGTAGGTACGTATGAAAATAAATAGATATAAAAATTATAAAGCGACATTGAAACATAATCAAACACCAATATATAGGTAGGTAGGTACCTAGCTGTATGGGGTGGCCGGCCTCTGGGCAGAACTGTCGAGGGGGGCATGTTCTGAATAGGTAGGTAGGTCGATGAGGCTCAACTTTAATGAGGGGTCGCTCGGTTCGCACTCGTTAGACCTGTAGCCAAAGCCGCCTCTGCGGCTCAAAAGCAATACACATCGCACACTAAAAATTGGCGCCTCCCCAAAACAGACGCCTCTGTTTGGACTTTTTCCTAGTTTGGATCGGGGAGACGCGGGATACGACACCAGCTGTTGGTTGATTTAAACCGGGAAATAACATGCACGTCGGGATATAATACCAACTAGCCTGTTTCGTATAAGATCACTAGGTACCTATTGTATCTTGGATGTAGCATGGAGTCCGCCGCGACATGTACGGAAATTCCAAAGCTACACTGACAGCACACCGCTTGAAGAATCTTTTTTTGTTTTTCACGATCTGGTTACATATATCGGGCATCAACACGGGTCAAACATGGAAGACTGGCCAAGACAATGGATATGCCGTTTTTATTGGCCTCTAGGTAGGTTCTTTATCTTGCTCCTTTTTTCGCTTTTCAAGAAACCGCCTGTTTTGAAATATTTATGATATGATATTTACCCGGGGAACGTATGCCTTGTTTCTGCCTTCGTATCCAAAGCCCAACTCTGACATTTAAAAATCACATGGATGTTCTTCTCGGTGAAAAGGAAACCAACTTGCTGCACGAAACAAAATCTAGACCGCTTCTTTAAACGCCCACAACCAACAATATCTGCAAATATAATGCATTATATCACATGTACGCCTTGCCGACTCCAAAAAAAAAAAAAAAAAAAAAAAACCGAGGATAAACAACACATTTGTGTACAGCTACAGCATCAACTCGAGCAAAAGTCTGCCTTGGAGATATCTCACAAAGCCACATATCTTCGAGAAAGGCATCATGTGCTCCATTTTGAGGTATATACCTGCATATGTCGGCGGAGGTAGTACTGCATGACCCAGAATAGGGTAACGATAAAAAATATCATAAAACGACCAGAGTATTTCTCGTATTTTTTATATTTGATTTCTACGCCACTGACATCCATGTTTACAAGAAAAAGGGCATCTTAAGAAAACTCCATTTCCTCCCCTCTTCTAAACATTGGGAGCAGAGATATTTAGGCAAATTAAAAACGCAATGAGGGGTAAAGAAGTGCAAAACGACAGTAATGAAGAAGAATACTGTTGGAAAAGACAGAAAAGTAAAATAAAAGACCACAGAAAGGATACAAAAAGCAAACACCAGTTCTCCATATGCATGCCCAAAACATATACGGCTCCCATATCCCAAGTCTAGAACTCGTGGAATGCACTGTCCCAGTGTCTAGTTGTTCAGTTGAACATAGTTGCCTATGCTGTTAGAAGAGAAAAGAATAGACCGAAAGGGGGGGAAAGAGAGAGAGAGGAGAGAGAAACAAAAAAAGACGAGAGGACAGAAAAGTGTAGGATCGTGCTGCGGCAGCAAAGTACTCACCAGGGAATTGTCCGTGCCGGCCGTTGATTTTACCAGTCCACCACTCGTTGGGGTTGTCTGTGCGCGTCACAACCTCAATGATATCGCCGGCCGAGAAGCTCAGGTCGCCCTCCTGAGATGCCGCATAGTCGTAGAGTGCCGTCACCGTCTCAGCTGCCGGTGTTGCGCTGAACCGGCTCGGCTTCGGTTTTGGCGGTGGCGGCTTCGCCTTGGCCGCTGCTGCCACTGATGCGTCGCTGCCGCTGCCAGCACCACCGCCTCCGCGGTTGAAAAGACCACCAATTCGCGACAGCCTCGAGTGACCACCCTCCTCTTCCTGCTCTGCAGAGTACGGCGGCGGCGGGTGGTCTTGTCCGTCCGAGTAGTCTTCGCGATCGCGGTAGTCACGGTTGTCGCGGCTGTCACGGTAGTCTGACTTGACGCGGTCGCGGCCGTATGGAGAGCCCTCCTCAGAACTGCCGGACGTGATGGCGGCCGGCTTGCGGCCCTCAAGAGCCAGGCGATTGCCGTACTTGGACTGGACACCACCCGGCCGTGTACGCCCGCCTGTCTTGCGGAAGCGCGTAATGTTGAGAGCCTCGGCGCGCTCCTGGACGTCGCCGCGCTTCTTCTCAAACGCCTCTTCGACGTCGAGCGTCAGATCAAAGTAGCCAATGTCGCACTGCTGCATTTTGCTGTGCAGCGTGTAAAAGATGTTGAGCTGCATGTAGTAAAAGGACTGGAACAGAGGCTGGATAAACTGCCGCTCCAGCGCAAACAGCTTCGGCAGCTCGTCCTTGAGCAGGTCGTTGAAGTAGTTGAAGTCCTGCGTGGCCTGCTCAAGCTCGGCTTCCACCTTGTACATGGCCTTCTCATCCTTGAGCGACTTCTCCTTCTTCTCCTGCAGCTTCTTGAGCGAGGCACGGTGCCGGTCGTAGTCAAGCTTCTTGTGCTCGCGCTTGACTGCGCCCTTGCGGATCACCTTGATGACCTCCAGCAGCTCCTCGGCTGGCTGCACAACACGCGTCTCAATCATCTCCAGCTCTGGCTTGAGCGTCTCCTGCAGGTCCTTGACCACAGCCTCGTACTCCTCACAGGCCCGGATGCCTTCGACATTGCCCTCGGGCATAAACGAGTCGGGATCCGACACGCTGCCGCTGATGGGCTTGTAGATTTCGGTCATGGCCTGCGAGAACTCAATCTGGTGGTTGAGCATGCCATTGATGGCGTCTGCATAGCGCTTGCTCTCGTCGTGAAGCTTCTTGGTCTGCGTCTCGACATCCTGGAAGCGGCGCTCGGCGTCAATGTACACCGGATCCTTGGTCTGCTCGCCAATGTTGAACTTTTGCCGGATTTGTTGAGGGGCCTATTCAGGAAAGAGACAAAAAAAGGCGAATAAGCATATGGTGGTTAGCTGAGCACGACCATGGATGAGAAAATAGCGAGGCAGCAATAAGAGAGAAGGAGGGAGAGAGAAAGGCGGAGGAGGGGTAACCCGGATTTTGGATAGGTCAGATCTGACATACTCGGCTGAGACCCTTTTGGAAGCCCTTGAAACTCATTGTGCGAGATGGAAGAGCTGCGAGAAATGCCGATGCAATTCACTTTTTTGGACGGCTCGGAGATTCGGGGATGTTTTGTTTTGGGCGCACGAGACTGTCAGCGAGGACGACTCGGGTGCTCGGGATCGCTCGGAATTGGGCCGCGCAGAAGCAGAGGACACTGCGCAATGCCGCGATGCCACAGAAGAATGCTGGCGGCCGCTGTGCGTGATTGTAGTGACGTGGGAATGGTTGGCGATGCTGGTGATGCCGACCCAAAAAGAAGGCTGCAGTGTGCTTTTTGGAGCGATTTTAAGCAGGGCTGACTTTCTGTGGGTGTGATGGAGACTGATGACGTTTGGCTCTTTCCTCTGCAGCGCAAGCGTGGCGCAGGGTTTGTGTGGCAGTGGCACAAGGCAGGCGCGAAGCGGGACGTGCACATGCACAAAAAAGCAACAGCTGCTTGCCTAAACAGGATGACACACTTGAATTGGAAGGCGCGACTGATTACAATGTGACGATGCCAGAGACCGAAGTCAACATGGTTTTTTTAAAAAAAAAATCGAAGTGCACAATGGCGATCTGAGAGTTTATCTCTCGGACAATAAAGCAAGTGCCGGGGATCGCCTACGTAACCGGCAATCTGATCTGATCAATATGCAGGCCTTCGTGACTGTGACAAACTTGACCAAAGTCATCCAAAAAAGCCCCTCCTTCCTCACAGCGTCATTCATTATCCCTTGGCTCTTTCTCTTTTTGGGGTTGATTTTGCCCTCTTTGTTCTGAAAACGTGTCGCTGCGCATGTTGGGCAGGCGCCCTCTTTTTGGAACTTAGTAATCTCTGCGTCGCCCTCCTTCGCAACCGGAAGCCGGATTGGTGCAACGTGGGTGCCACCTGATTTCGCGCCTGATTCCGCATGCAAAATGCCCCGAGGCCGCAAAAGAGCTTTCCGAGAGCTTATTTGCGGGGCTCTGAGAGGGTCTGGCGGGGCGCTTTCCCCTTTTCCGTAGCACTCACTACTGTTTCCTGCCGCTGCTGCCGTGGCTCCCAGTGAACAATACAGTGTCGAAACCCTCTGAACATTCACGCTCGGTCGCTGAAACGCAGCTCCGAGCCTTATGGCCGACTGACCCATCGCGTTTTTAAAAGCCAATCATATCGCGTGACGGACCTCTCAAGACCGAGAAAAGTGGGGTTTGGTGACAGTGGGCGGGTGACAAATTGCGAGCCAAAAAGGCAGGACGTGCCCGCAGCTCCTTCCAATTTTTTTTTCTCAACTCGCCTTCTTTCTCTTCACTTTTTTCTTTTCCATTCTTCTTCCATTCTTTTCTTCCTTCATATACCCCCTTTTCCCTTTCCCCTTTCTACACAAACAAACACAGATTGCATCCGCGGTCCTTTCACCATGACCATGGCTGCAGTTTCGTGCAACTCATTATTAAGGCAGGCCACGCGCCTCGCCTCCAAGCCGACAACTGCTGCCGTGTCGGCCTCCGGCCTTCGGCGGCTGCACAACAGCCAAATTTCGCGGACAGCGACAGCAGCAGTGGCGACGGCAACATCAAGGGCTTCTCTCGCACAATCAAAATCACAAGCAGCTGCGCAGCAGCGGAGGTCCTACGTCTCAGAGTCACGGCGCGACCATGCGCAAGTGGCCGAGGCAACCACAATCGACACAGCGGCGGCAGAGGGTGGCGCAGATGCCATGTCTGTCAGCCCAATGGCAGGTGAATAATTTTCTCTCTTTGTTGCTCTGTTTTGGTCTGTCTTTTTTTTTTTTGTTGCTGGTTCATTTTTTTTTTCACTTTGCACATTCCAACATTTTGCTAACTGTTTTGTGCAGATGTCCTGAAGCAGGCAACCATTGTCGATGAAGGCCAACGCGCCATCTACCTTGACATGCAGGCGACAACTCCTGTTGATCCGCGTGTTCTTGACGCCATGATGCCCTACTACATGGGCAACTATGGCAACCCTCACTCGCGAACGCACTCGTACGGCTGGGAGAGTGAGCAGGCTGTCGAGGAGGCCCGTGGTCATGTGGCGCGCCTTATTGGTGCTGACCCGAAGGAGATTATCTTCACGAGCGGTGCTACGGAAAGCAACAACATGAGCATCAAGGGTGTCGCTCGCTTCTTTGGCCGTTCTGGCAAGAAGAAGCACATTATTACCACGCAGACGGAGCACAAGTGTGTTCTCGACAGCTGCCGGCATCTGCAGGACGAGGGCTTTGAGGTCACTTACCTGCCCGTCCAGGCCTCTGGTCTCGTTGACCTGGCAGCTCTCGAGGCTGCTATCCGCCCCGAGACTGCCATCGTCAGTATCATGGCTGTCAACAACGAGATTGGTGTTATCCAGCCTCTGGCCGAGATCGGCGCTCTGTGCCGCAAGAACAAGGTCTTCTTCCACACCGACGGTGCCCAGGCTGTCGGCAAGATTCCCATGGATGTCAATGCCATGAACATTGACCTCATGTCCATCTCCGGTCACAAGATCTACGGCCCCATGGGTGTTGGCGCTTGCTACATCCGCCGTCGGCCTCGTGTCCGTCTTGACCCCATCATCAGCGGTGGTGGCCAGGAGCGTGGTCTCCGTAGCGGTACTCTCGCGCCGCCTCTGATTGTCGGTTTTGGCGAGGCTTGCCGCCTTGCTTACGAGGAGCTTCCGGTATGTATCCCCCCTTCCCCTCATTCCATCGTTGACACCCCTTTAAATTCTTCCCCCCCTTTTCCCTCCCGTGCCCTGATGCCCAAGCTCTATATGATGATTTGCTTAAAAATTATACATGCATGGTCTGAATACCACATGTTGCTAAATATGCACTACTGATCCTGAGCTTCTGCCTTCCTCTTTCCTTCTTTATTTTTACCTCCCATTGGCATCTCCATCCTACCAGGAAGAACATCGGCTAACAGCTGCATAGTATGACACCAAGCGGATCAAGTACCTCTCTGACCGCCTGCTCAACGGTCTCCTGGCCATGGAGCACACCACTCAGAATGGTGACCGTGACCACTTCTACCCTGGTTGTGTCAACGTCTCGTTCGCCTACGTCGAGGGCGAGTCGTTGCTGATGGCCCTCAAGGACATTGCCCTGTCGTCGGGCAGTGCCTGCACGTCGGCCTCTCTCGAGCCTAGCTACGTCTTGCGTGCCCTCGGCAACAGCGACGAGAGCGCCCACTCGAGCATCCGGTTCGGTATTGGCCGCTTCACCACGGAGGCAGAGATTGACTATGTTCTCAAGGCCGTGCGTGAGCGCGTCACTTTCCTGCGTGAGCTCAGCCCTCTGTGGGAGCTGGTGCAGGAGGGTATCGACCTCAACACCATCCAGTGGTCTCCTCACTAAAGGAGAAGCTGGCCTAAAATAAGAACAAAAAAAAAACAAAAATGGAAATACTAGAGCCTGCGGCTCGCATGTTTCACTCGTCACGAACGCTCTCTTCACGAAATTGCACTTGATGTCACGTCTTTTTTTTTTTTTTTGCATTTACAAGAGATTGTTCTCATGTAATATACGGGTTATGCTTTATGCTTTATGGTTGACGTTTATTTGTTCTTATTACAGGCGTCTTTTTTGGCTTGTGGTTTTAATATTCAAATTATGGACAATGGTATCACTTCTCTCCTAAATTGCTCGTGGTATGGCTGCTTATTGTGATACGTCTCACTTTCCACTCCCGTGTATAGGCTCCAATGGTATCCGAACGCAGCTAGTATTGTTGCCCCCTTGCCGATGTGTACGTACTTCCGTTGACGAACTTGGCGTTCCTGTATGCAAACCGCATAGCGCCGTTGAGAATCGGTACTTTCGACGCTTGTTGTGACACCATTGCTTGATTCAACGGCGCCATCGACGGCCTAGATTAAGGCCAAAAGCAATACACATGACATCATCAAGTCCCCTGATTCGTATACTGCACACAACAGAACTTTCTTTTCTTTGCTTTCTGTACTTGTTGTTTACTTTGACCGCGGAAGAAGGGCTGCCTCAAAAGTCCGTAGGTCAGGTATAAAATGGTTGGAAGCTGCTCTTGTCGTCTGTCGACTTTTATACCCATTCAGAAATCACACAACTCCTCTCGCACTTACCTTTAAAGCCTCTACACTCTATCCATTCCATTAATACTATATTCTTTCCTCCTTTTGTTTTCTCCGGTCCCCCTTTTACATCATGTCTGACAAGTCCAACCCCTCCTCGACGGCGCAGTCGTACATTGACTCTGCCATCGGCACTGTTCAGAGCGCCATTGGCAACCTGACCGGTAACACGGGCGACCAGGCATCCGGCGAGGCCAAGAAGGCCAGCGCTTCCAGCGAGTACGATGCCTCGCATGCCACACTCAAGGGCCCCGGCTTTGCAGCATCGTCTTCGGGTGCTGTGGCCAGCGACGACCCGGACCGCTCCAAGGGCAGCTGGAATCAGACGATCGGTTCGGCCAAGGAGGCCATCGGCGGCCTTGTTGGCTCCGAGAACCTCAAGGCCCAGGGCGCGCAGCAGTACCGCGAGGGACAACAGCAGGAGACCCGCGGCCAGGCCAGCGATCTCCTGACGGGCGCCAGCGAGCGCGTCAAGGGTGCTGTGGGCGGCGGCTTCGCCAGCCTCGGCGGCAACAAGGAGGCGCAGGCTGCGTACCAGGAGCAGCACGACATTGGCAAGACGCAGCAGCGCGGTGCCGAGTACGACATCAACAAGAAGGCCGAGGCGCGCGCAGACCGGTCGGACCCATCGCAGCGGCAGTACTAGGTTGTGTTGCAGTAGGGTAACAAGCGGCAGGTGGGCTTTTATCTAGGTACCTACCTAAGTACGTGTAATGGAGGTTGAGTAGGCTTTGGCAGGTTGGACAAGTTATATGTATGTGTGTACCTATATTTGATATACCTATTGAATAATAATAATCTGGTTTATATGGTTGAAAATCTTCCGATGTAAATGATAAAAAAAAACAATCCATGTGGTTGAAAAAACTCCTCTGTGCACCTCATAAATTCTTCCCGTAACAAGACTTTCCATGTTGAATGCCCCCATGTTGAATGACTGTCGTTACTCGTACCTAGATTCGGGGAAGCGGTTTAAAAAAACAAAACACGAAACAAATAAACGTAAATAGGAAATAAGTGAAAAAGAAAGCGAGACGTATACGCTCTACTCCTCGTCGCCGTATTTGTCGCCGTACTCGGTCACGACCCAGAGGCAAAACTCCTCCCACATGACGCGCCACTGCTTGAGATACTCGGCCTTGACACCCTTGCCGAGCGAAGCCTCGCGGACGCCGGCAGCCCACTCTTCGTTGGTCTCATCTTCAAAGGCCGACCAGCGAATGCTGTTCTCAGCGAGCGAGCCCAGACCAGCAAGGCCGAGGTTTTCCCAGCCCTGCAGAGCCTGCCAGAAATCGTGCGTCAGACCCTCTGCGTCCTGACCCAGCATGGCCGGGTCGTCATTGTTGAGCGAGCAGGAAACGCCGCGAGCGAGCAGAGCAGGCAGCGTGTGCATCTCGATACTGCCGCAGAGACGCAGGACCTCGTTGCTGATGGGGCACGACTCGATCAGGATGCGCTTGTCCTTGACCATGTCAATGAGCAGAGGGTGCTTGTACAGGCTGTAGCCATGGCCGATACGGCGCGTGCCCAGAAGAATGGCGTCAAAGAGGTTCTGGTCGGTGGTCGTGCCGTCGCCTAGACACTCGCCGGCGTGGAAGAAGAAGGGCAGGTTGACGCCCTCGGCAGCACACTGCTTGCGGAACCAAAACAGCTCGGGCAGCAGGTCGCGCAGCGTCCGGCCCTGGTCCTCCTGGCCGACAAGATCGTAGCCCGCAATCAGGTGGGGGTAGGCCATCTTGGTGGCAATGCAGTCGTCCATGTTCTGGGTGATCAGACGGGCATCGAAGGCGCGGAGCTCGGTCCAAATGAAGCGCATGCCCCAGAATTTGTTGTTGGTCTCCTTGCGGAAGCGCTGGATCTCCTCGTCGGCCACCTGGTACATGTGCAGGTAGTCGGGCTCGGGCGTCTCGCTGCCTTCGCGACAGTAGTCTGGCGGCCACTTCATGCGGATCTCGGCCCAGGTCACGCCATCCTCGTACATCTCCGACATCAGCCGGCGCAGGAAGCCGCGCCAGATGGGCTCGTAGTGGATCATGGCATTCACCATGGCAAAGAGTCCGTGGAACAGCTCCCAGACGTGGTCGAGGCCGTGGTGCTGCTCGACGGCATCTTTGGGGGAGAGCTGCATGCGCGACTTGAGCCACGCCTTGAAGCCGTCACGGCCACCGTCGGGGAATGCATCGGCCGCCTCGGTGATAAGGACGGGCGTGCCGGCAACGTAGCTGGGGTCCCAGGGAGGAGGGTTGGCCTTCTTGGAGCCGCCACTGGCCTCGCTCTCGGCCACTGTCACAATGGGGCGGTTGATCTTCTTGAAGGGGAACTCGACGAGGTGCTTGGCACGGTGCTCGGCCGTGACGATGGGTCCGTTGACGCCGACCAGATGAATACCGGGCGTCTCCAACACAATATCAATGACGTAATCATAGTTGACAATGGCGTCGCAGTGCGCGTGGAGGAGCGCGCCCTTGGGCATCTTGCGCACAATCTTCCAGAGCTCCGTGCGCTCCATGAGGGGCTTGGCGTGGGTGAACATCTGGCCAGGGAAGACAGTCATGCCCGCACCATCATCACGGCCCACGCCGGGAGCAGCCTCGCCCGTCGCGATCTGCTCCTCAAGCTTGGAGGTCCATATGCGCTTCCGTTCATCGGCACGGATGCGCTCAACGATGGCGCACGCCTTGCGGGCGATGGGAGAGAGAGACTGGCGGAAAGCATAATCTAGGAATTAGCAGAGGAAAATACCTAGGTATAGTTGTGAAATACCTAGGTAGGTAGGTAGGTAGGCAAGTAGGTAGGGAAAAGAATAAAAATAAAATAAAATCCACTGGCGTAATGGGAAAACAGATGAAGTAAAGAGGGTGCATGAAAATAAAGGAAAGAAAAAGAAAAAAGAAAGATGAAATGGAAGGGCAAAAAAAAAAAAAAAAGCATAACAAATCACAAAGACCCACCGCTTCTCTGCTTCTTCTCCTCTGCAATCAGGCTCTCCCGGCCCTTGATATACTGCTTCATCACGGCATCCTCCTCTGCCGGCAGCTCCTTCTTCACCTCTGCCCATTCTTCGTCCGAGTAAATCATCCTGGTGGTTGCTGGCGGCTCGTCTGCCGGTTGTTGATGTTTGGTGTTTTCCATCGCGGGCAACGATTCTGCAGCGACCCCGCTGTCTCTTTTATACTTGGAAATTCCGTTTCGGGCGCGTCAGCGGATAGCTCCGCGTATCGATAACAGCGACTGGAGACACTTGTTGCAGACCTGCTCAACTGTACGCGACGCAACGGCAAATGG
This sequence comes from Intubia oerlemansii, assembly GCA_020002355.1. Classification (NCBI taxonomy): domain Eukaryota; kingdom Fungi; phylum Ascomycota; class Sordariomycetes; order Ophiostomatales; family Ophiostomataceae; genus Intubia; species Intubia oerlemansii. The sequence continues at coordinate 24,443 of JAGKRZ010000235.1, read as the reverse complement.
GGGGTGTCAGCATGAGTCAGATGGCGCGCTGCAGGTCGAAAGGAGAGCGATGCGCCGTGGAGCCAAGAGAAGCAGGACTGCCCAGGATAGTCAACAATCCTTTTTGCACCAGGATGATCTCAGAATAGTCGGGGTATTTTGGTCTCGGGAAATCAGGTCGAAATGCCCCCGAGTTGTCCGACGTGCGTTTGCGGGTCCAGAAAACGTTTCAAACGCGAGTGAGACGGACACTTGCCATTGAAGAGTGCAACGGTCGGTACCAAGACGGGATGACGGGAATAGTCGTATGTCCACCGTATTTCGAAGTCTCTTTACAATGGAAGTGCGTATCGTGAAGCGGTGAGAAAGCGTTGAAGGTTGTGAAAGGAAGCCTCGAGACGGCGCCGATACACACAGCTCTACAAAGTGCCGGTGTCACGTGTATGGCGCGCTTGGCAATTTACGGCCTACGCTTTTTGGAAGGAGCGAGATATAATAGTAAAAAAGTACCGAGTCGTCGAAGCTGCGAGGAAGTACTACCGACAGACGGGAGATAAATATTAGGAATGCGCGACGGTGTGGGGTGCATCCTTCATAAGGGTCGTGAGAATGGAAGAAATCCAAAGTGAGCCTATTTGTAAGTGTTTCGTATGTTTATACCGCATGTAAGAACTCCGTGTATATTGTGCCAAGTTTTGCCAGCTCACGCCTTACGAACAGTTGACCTGAAAAAGCAATGACGAGACGATTACCTCGAGTAGAGTTACCTCGCATAGAAAGGACGGACTTACGGAGTATAAAGCCGTGCTATGATCGGCTTTTGTTTTACCAGTTGTGCCTTGCCGCGTTTCTCGCCCCGATCAGGGAAAAACCACATAGGCCGGTGTAAGTTGCTGTGAGCTGCGCGATAAGCTTTCCGGCGAGGCTCGCCGATCAGGCCGAGTCATGACGTACCCTGCCGCACAAACTAGAGTGCGGGGTACATCGCGTAGCACGACCGCGACTGCCGCGCGGGGCACCTGTCCGGGAGCTTCATCGGGTTATGTAAGCCAATAGCATCACGGCATCGAAGCCGGCGATGGTAAACAACGCTCATGATCTCCGACATCTAGGAGTCGATGTGCGAAGCGCCTTGACAAGGGAGTCGCAAAAGCGTCACAAGAGTTCTGCCGTTGCAGCCCTGCATTCTACATAACTCCTGGCTTGCTGCCACTAGGTGCTTTATGAAGAGCGCATTGCCGACATCGGCATTCTCACGCATCGTGATCATCCTGATGAGCTTTATTCGATTCTGATTTCAGTCTTTCCGTCGGACGATTTACTTTTATAAGCTTTCTCATTTTTGTTCATTCTTGCCTTTTTGAATTTCATTTTTTCCTCTCCTCGTTTAAAACCCCCTCCCTCTTCTCACTCTCCCGTCATCATGACCTCCACATCCACCCGCAAGGGCAAGGTCTCCATTGCCATTGACCGTGGCGGCACCTTTACGGATTGCTTTGGCAGCTGTGATGGCGAACATATTGTCATCAAGCTGCTGTCCGAGGACCCGGCCAACTATGACGATGCGCCCCTGGAGGGCATTCGCCGCATCATGTCGCACTTTTCCAAGCGCGACATCCCCCGTGGCGAGCCACTGGATACGACCAACATTGATGCCATCCGCATGGGCACTACCGTGGCCACGAATGCTCTTCTCGAACGCAAGGGCGAGGCCATTGCCCTCGTGGTGACTCGCGGCTTCAAGGACTGTCTGGCCATTGGCAACCAGTCCCGCCCGCGCATTTTCGACCTGGCCATTCGCAAGCCGGACGTGCTGTACCAGCAGGTTGTCGAGATCGACGAGCGCGTCACTCTTGAGGACTATGCCGAAGACCCCGAGCGCTTCCTGACAAAGGTGGCGGCTCGTGCTGGCACCGCCGAGGCTGCCCGTCCCACCACCGAGCTCGTTATGGGCGTTTCTGGCGAGGCTCTCCGGATCATGCAGCGCCCCGACGAGACTGCCGTTAGCAAGCAGCTGCAGGCCGTCTACGACAGCGGCATTCGCAGCATTGCCGTCTGCTTGATGCACGCTTACACGTTCCCTGACCACGAGGCGCTCATCGGTCGTCTTGCCGCGGACATTGGCTTCACTCACATCTCGCTGAGCTCGGAGCTCATGCCCATGATCAAGCTGGTGTCCCGCGCCACGTCCGTGTGTGCTGACGCCTACCTCACCCCAGCCATCAAGAAATACATTGCCGGCTTCCAAAAGGGCTTTGCCGGTGGCCTGGGCAGCAAGGCCAGCACGTCCGCAGCCACCGCCGCCACCGCAGCGCGCTGCGAGTTCATGCAGAGCGACGGTGGTCTTGTGGACGTGGACAAGTTTACTGGTCTCAAGGCTATTCTGTCCGGCCCGGCTGGCGGCGTGGTCGGCTATGCCATCACCTCCTACGACCCCAAGACCAAGATCAACGTGCTCGGTTTCGACATGGGCGGCACGTCGACGGATGTTTCTCGCTACGGCGAAGGCCGCTACGACCACACATTCGAGACGACGACGGCGGGCGTGACCATCCAGTCGCCGCAGCTCGATATCAACACAGTGGCAGCAGGCGGCGGCTCCATGCTCTTCTTCAAGAACGGGCTCTTTGTCGTTGGCCCCGAGTCGGCCGGTGCTCATCCTGGCCCGGCATGCTACCGCAAGGGCGGTCCGGCCACCGTCACCGACGCCAACCTCTACCTCGGCCGTCTGCTGCCCGACTTTTTCCCAAAGATTTTTGGCAAGAATGAAGACGAGGGCCTCGACGTCGAAGCCAGTGCTGCTGCGCTGCAAAAGCTGGCCGACCAGATCAACAGCGAGACCGGCAAGAACATGAGCGTCGACGAGGTGGCCTTTGGTTTCCTGACCGTGGCCAACGAGAGCATGACGCGGCCTATTCGGTCCATCACAGAAGCCAAGGGTCACGACCCGTCCAAGCACCGTCTGGCAACCTTTGGCGGCGCCGGTGGCCAGCACGCCGTGGCTATTGCCCAGTCGCTCGGCATCCGCCAGATTCTTGTGCACCGCTACTCGTCTGTGCTCTCGGCCTACGGCATGGCTCTGGCTGATGTCGTTGACGAGCAGCAGGAGCCTGCGTCCACGGTGTGGACTCCGAGCAGCAGCGTCAAGGAGCTCCAGGACAAGATGGACAAGCTCCGCGAGCGCTCGCGGTTGGCCCTTCGCGACCAGGGCTTTGCCGACAGCGAGATGGTCTTTGAGGAGTACCTCAACATGCGCTACCGCGGCACGGAGTCGGCGCTCATGATCATCCAGCCGACAGAGCAGGAAGCCGCCGAGCACTTTGGCGGTGACCGCTGGGCGTACGACAAGGCGTTTGTCCGTCACCACCGCTACGAGTTTGGCTTTACCCTCGACAACCGCGACATCATTGTCGACGACGTTCGCGTGCGCGGCATTGCGCGCAGTTTCCGCTACGACGAGAAGACGGTCGACGAGCAGCTGGCCACGGTCACCGTCAACGTCCTCGACAAGAGCGCGAGCGCCTCGGCCAAGAAGCAGCACTCCGAGACCCAGGTCTACTTTGACGGCGGCCGCCAGGCCACGCCTGTTTTCAAGCTGGAAGACCTGGACGTCGGTGACAAGGTGTCCGGCCCGGCCATGCTGGCCGACGGCACGCAGACAATCGTCGTGGCTCCTGGAACAGCAGCGACCAAGTTGCTGACGCATGTCATTATCGATATTGAGGCCGATGCCCGCGGCGACAAGGCTGCCGACAAAGCTGCCGACACCGCTAATGGTGACGGGGACGGCGACGTGGACCCCATCATGCTCAGTGTGTTTGGCCACCGGTTCATGGCCATTGCCGAGCAGATGGGCCGTGCTCTGCAAAAGACGAGTGTCAGCACCAATGTCAAGGAGCGCCTCGACTTTTCGTGTGCCATTTTTGATGCCGACGGTGCATTGGTGGCCAACGCCCCTCACCTGCCGGTTCATCTGGGCAGTCTGTCGACGTGCGTTCGCCGGCAGGCCGAGATCTGGCGTGGAAAACTGCAAAAGGGCGATGTCATCATGTCGAACCACCCTTCGTACGGCGGAACACACTTGCCCGATGTGACACTCATCATGCCGGCCTTTGACCGCAAGGGAGAGAAGATTCTCTTTTACGCAGCGTCGCGTGCCCACCACGCCGACATTGGCGGCATCACAGCCGGCAGCATGCCGCCGCACTCGCGCGAGCTGTACCAGGAGGGCGCCTCGATAACGACGGCCAAGATCGTGACGGGCGGCCGCTTTGACGAAGACATGGTGGTGGACCTCTTTTACGTCAAGCCCGCCACCTTCCCCGGCTGCAGCGGCTCGCGCAGCCTGGCTGACAACATCAACGACCTCAAGGCGCAGGTGTCGGCCAATCAAAAGGGCATCTCCCTGATCGAGGCCCTGTTTGCAGAGTACGGCGAGGAGACGGTGGACCGGTACATGCGCGCGATCCAAGACAATGCGGCACTGTGTGTGCGCCGGCTGCTCCGGCAGGTCAGCGAGCGGTTTGCCGGACGCGACCTCGCCGCGATCGACCACATGGACGACGGCAGCCCGATCCAGCTGCGCGTGACGATTGATGCGGACAAGGGCGAGGCCGTCTTTGATTTCGCCGGCACGGGCCCCGAGGTGTACGGCAACATCAATGCGCCCGAGGCCGTGACGTACAGCGCCATCATTTACTGTCTGCGCTGCCTGATCTCCGAAGACATCCCGCTGAACCAGGGCTGCCTGCGGCCGGTGACGGTCAAGATCCCGCCCAAGTCGCTGCTGTCGCCGTCGGACGGCGCGGCCGTGGTGGGCGGCAATGTTTTGACGAGCCAGCGCGTGACGGATGTCATCTTCAAGGCCTTTGAGGCGTGCGCGGCCAGCCAGGGCGACTGCAACAACCTGACGTTTGGCTTTGGCGGCAATGTGGCCGGCAGCACGGCCGTCAAGGGCTTTGGCTACTACGAGACCATTGCTGGCGGCAGCGGAGCAGGGCCGACGTGGGACGGCACGAGTGGCGTGCACACGCACATGACAAACACGCGCATCACGGATGCAGAGGTGTTTGAGCGCCGGTACCCCGTTCTGCTCCGGGAATTTTCACTGCGCAAGGGATCCGGTGGCCGGGGCCAGCACCGCGGCGGCGACGGTGTCGTGCGCGACATTGAGTTCCGTATCCCTCTCCAGGTATCGATTCTGAGCGAGCGCCGTGTGTACCAGCCGTACGGTCTGGCGGGCGGCGAGCCGGCGCAGTGTGGCCAGAATCTGTGGGTGCGCCGCGTGGAAAAGGCCAGCTGGGCATCAGCGCTTCAGCGTCTGGAAGGTGAAGGTTCTCGCAATGCTGGCAATGCTGGCAGCCAAGGAGCCGTCGAGACCGAGGAGCGCCATATCAACCTGGGTGCCAAGAACAGTGCGGCCATGAGTGCTGGCGACCGGATTATTGTGTGCACGCCCGGCGGTGGCGGCTGGGGTCCGGTGGGCAAGGAGAAGGAGGTGACGGCGACGGAAGATCCGCAGCTGGCATGGCGCAAGGGTACGGGGGCCGCTCGCGAGGACACTGCTCTGCAGGTGTAAGACCGGTTCTCGGCACACAGCCAGCCGGACCAGCAAGAGCAGCCAGCAGAGACTGTATCTTATTTTACATGTAAGATGGGTAACGCATAGAGGTACAGGTAGAAGACGGTCGACTTGGACCGGCATCCGGTTTAGTAATAAATTGAGTTTTATTTTTTCTCTTTTTATTGTATTCTTGATGCGGTGGAGTTGCCTACCTTCCTAAGAAAGCAATCACGTGGCGATCTGTTGGTTTGAACATTGGATCTTGTTTTGGCGTGTCGGGACCTACCTACTCTGTAGATCATGCGGCCGAGTAAAGATATTAACTACCTTGGCGTGTCTAATACTGTGCTGGTGAATACGGAGTATGTGCCTGTCTCGGCTATGGTCGGGCCAAAATCAAAATGTCACCAAAGGCGTACTGCAAAGTATCTGCAGCTAAGAGTATCACTCGGAGTACCTACTCAAAAAAATCACTTATGCTTGGACGAGTAATCAAGGGAGAGGAGACAGATACGCGCCCTGGTTGTGGATTGGAAGGATTGGCGTGAGGGGAAGGCCGGAATTACATGCGCGCAGGCAAAAAAAGGGGAGAAAAAGGAAAAAATCAAACAAAAAAAGGGAAAAGAATACAAAAAAGTACAAATTTGAAAAAAACGGGTCGGCGATAATAGGCCCCAGACCAAAGGAGGAAGGAGCATGTACTTCGTACGGAGTACATACGGAATCGTAGTAGGGCAGCAAGAAGCAGAGAGAAACGAACAACCTTTTCCTGGGGATGTGCCTCGTGACAGCCCAAAGCCAGGGCCAGAACGATGGTTGCAGCAGCACGACGTAACAGAAAAAGAAAAGACCATGATCAGCAGGACACATTTTACAAAACGATTCTGGAAGAGGAGGGGATGTGGCAAATGTGCAGCTGGTGTGCGGGTCACGTGAGGCACTGTGTAGGCTTTCCGCGACGACCGACTTGGAAGCTCCTTCCTAAAATTGCTGGAGATGCAACTTTGAGGCTGGACGTAGGCGAAAAGGCAGGCAAGCAAAAGAAAAAAAGAGCAGAAAACCACCATAAAAAATTGATGAAAAGGCCATTCATGTTTTGAGGGGACTCCGATCCCGGGCAGAGACAAAATTTTCACGGAGGAAAAAAAAAGCAAATGTCGCCGAGCAAAAAAAGCATGGAACCGGTGCATCCACGGACGCGCAATTTCTGTTTGTCATGGAAAAGATAAGAAAAAGCCATTCATTGCGTCGTATTGGCACACGGAGCCCCTTTTTCCCGTTTGCAGGATTTTTTTGCGGATTTTTTGACCCCCGAAAGTGGCTGGCGTGTGCGTGTTGAGGCCGGAATGAAGCATGGTCCAGAGGCCGGAATCATTCCGGCCTCGATGCATATATACGCGGCGCCGGACGGCGACCAGCACGGCCAAAAAAGGCAGAACAGGACAGAAATTCAGAAAACTCCAAGAAAAATCAAGCGGAATCACAAAACTTTGCTGATTTTATTGGTATAAGTCTTTTCTTTTTATTTTTATTCATTGCCATCCTGCTATCACTCATACCCCCCCCCCCCTATCACCACCATCACCACCATCACCAACATTTGACCCTCCCCTTCTTCATCAATTTTATATTTTTTTTCTCTTTCTCTCCCATCTCCCATTCATCCCCCAACACAATTATTCATCATGGGCTCTGTTATCATTGACGATGTTGTGCCCAGCACGTTCGAGGTTCTCGACGATGCCCGTCCCGAGGACACGTCGCTGCCTGCGTTCATGGTCTCCAAGACCCGCGGCTTCCTCCCCCGTGCCGAGCCTGTTGTCAAGCTGCCTGCTGCCTTCCAGCCCCTCGAGGACCTTCTGTCGCGCATGCCCGTCAAGAAGCTCGACGGCACTGCCGGTCTGCTGGCCACGGGTGACCTTGGCGATGCCATCATGAAGGAGGGTGCTCTGCCCGACCTGACGGATGCGATGGACGAGGTGCAGCACGACCTGCCTATGCTCAACGCCCTGTACCGTGACTATGCCTTCCTTGCGTCGGCATACCTGCTGGAGCCGTGCCACCAGCGCTTCATCCGCGGCGAGCCGTACGGTCTGGGCCGCGACGTGCTGCCGGCCTGCATTGCCCGCCCCATTGCGCGGTGTGCTCGCCTGACGGGCTTCAAGCCGTTTATGGAGTACGCTGGCAGCTACGCGCTGTTCAACTACCGCCTGGAGAACCCGGAGCGCGGCCTTGAGTACGACAACCTGCGCCTGATCCGCGCGTTTGAGCACGGCCTGGACCCCACGTCGTCGGAGGCTGGCTTTGTGCTGGTGCACGTCGACATGGTGCGCAACTCGGGGCCCCTCGTGACGGGCGTGTGCTCGATCCTGGATGCGGCCGAGGGCAAGGGCGCGGCGCAGCGCAGCACGCTCAACACGGGTCTGAAGCAGACGCTGGCGGCGCTGCAGCGCATCAACGGCGTCATGGAGACCATGTGGGACAAGTCGAAGCCGAGAAAGTACACGAGCTTCCGCACGTTCATCTTTGGCATCACGTCGCAGAGCATGTTCCCCGACGGCGTGGCGTACGAGGGCGTGGTCGAGGACCCCAAGGACAACAACAACTTTGTCCTGTCCGAGGACCCGCACGCCACCACTCGCCTCAGCTTCCGTGGCGAGTCGGGCGCCAACGACTCCATGATCCCGCTCATGGACAACCTGCTCGCCATCCCCATGCCCGACACCCCCCTCACCCAGATCCTGCGCGACTTCCGCCAGTACCGTCCCAGCAACCACCGCCAGTTCCTGGCCTACGTCCGCGCCAAGTCGGCCGCCCTTGGCCTCAAGGAGTACGCCATCAATGGCGATGCTGAGGATGAGGAGGCCTCGGCCGAGAGCGTCCGCCTCTGGCTGCAGGTCCTCAACCAGGTCCGTGACTTCCGCTGGCGCCACTGGTGCTTCGGCAAGGAGTACATTCTCAAGCAGACCTCGCACCCGACGGCCACTGGCGGCAGCCCCATTGTCACCTGGCTGCCCAACCAGCTGCAGGCCGTCCTCAAGGAGATGATGAGCATCTACGCCGAGGACCGCCGCCGCCACCCCGAGCGCCGTCTGGGTGCCGATGTTGACGACATGATGGAGATGGTTGAGCGCCAGAGCCAGGCCCTGGCCAAGGAGGTTGCCCGCTACATCGAGGAGCGTGGTGCTTAAGCTGGGAGCAATGGAATGAAATGGGTGGAAAATCAAAAATATGGGGTGTAAAAGCGTTGGATATTAACGAGGAACGTAACACTTTTTATAGTTAGCTCACAGAAAGAGCAATGATTTTGAGAGAATTTAATATTTTTTTTTAAAAAAAAGCAAACAAAAAAGGTCTGTGTCTTTTTTCTTCATTGACGTCCCTCGCTACCTATATAGGTATTGATAGGTTGGTAGGTAGTCCAGGATCAAAACCAATGGAAAGGAATGGAATATCTTCACGTTCCTCTACCTGGGTACTTACCTTTTCAAGGTCGTAGGTAACCAAACAAGCGAATAAGAATCATATAAAATCAAATATCATAACAACAGAAACCAGAATTGATTCACTTTGTTCTTTCACATCCATTGGATACCCAGGTGTTCCATATTCGCATATACGAGTAAGGGCTGTATTTTATAAAAATATTTGATTTCTCAGGCAAGTAAAAAGGTACCGTAGACACCTCGGTAGTCATTCGACGCCAGTGGAAATGGAAAACATGGAACCCCTGCCTCGACCAACAGTTGTTCGTTTCATAGGTTGTTCCACCGAAAACCCAATTTGTGATTTCTCCTCATTCTGCCATTTTACGCAATATGCAACGCCCGCACGAACATGCAGTTTGTGCCACAGAAATCTGCATAAACTGCACAAGTCATGCTTGCATACAAAATGCATGCATCCATATAAAATCCCGCCCGCCTCCTGTCCCCCTCTTCACGCATGTACGGAGTAATGTATCGCATCGGTTTTCATCCCCTACCTATGGAGTACCTAGACAGTCTCCGCTCCATGGCCCATCCTGCATGCATCTTGCAGGCACATGGCACAATGCGCAATGCACAATGCAACCTCGCTGACCAAGGATCCTTGTCGGCAAAATGCGGCGGCGACGATATTTGCACAAGGCGAGAGTTCATACAAAAGAAGAGCTATGAAAATAGAGACCAACAAGAATATTAATAACAGAGGGAAAAAATGGCGATGGAACATACGCGAAAACAACATGCGACCACAAGCGATGACAATAAGGAAGATACGGAGTAAACCCACGCGACACAAAAAAAAAAAAGGAAGCATCACACACAACCCCCCTCCCCCCCTGCTCGTCTCACTCCCCTCATCGAAGCCTCCTTTCTATCTACTCCGTCTGCTCCTTTCTGACTGGTTCTGACGCAGCGGCCTGCAGAAAATTGGCAGAAAACCTGCCCGAAGAAGAGAATGCGAGCATGGGGGGTGACGGCCACTGGGGCTGTCGGCGCATTGCCTATTCAGAGCTTTGCTGAAAATGATTCTTCGTACAATGCACAGGCCCATCTCACAGCGTCGCATCCCCATGTCCCCCTCCGCCTTTGTGTTTCTTTTCTTCTTCTGTGTTGTTTTCTCTTCCTATTCCGTCGTTGTCGGTCGCCTTGTTCTGTTGCCCCGGTTCGGCCCCCAACGCCCCCCCTCTCAGGAGGAGTTATGCAAATGTTCGCTGCCCAAGGCATATCCTGCTTGAATCCGACGTTACCTATACGAGGAATACGTATCGCCAAATGAAACGCAGCTACCTACTTTCTGCGATAGAATATCGGACACGCGTTGAAGTTCCATTTGCGCTGATTGATTTTTTTGATATTTTATTCTATGTTTTTTACGGTTCTTTATTGTATCTACCTACCCATTACCTATCAAAAGCGGCTTCCATTCCATCTTAGCAGCCGCATCGATTCGCAATGCGCGGCATTTCTGCAGTGTCGGCTGCGGCCGCTGTCGCGATTTTATTTTCGACAACAACACATGCGGCCGTCGCTATTCCTGGGTTTGCGGGCGCGGCTGGCGATGGAGCAAATGATCTGGCGGCTGCCTTTGCGCCGAATCTCATGCCCGGCGGCCTGACACCGCGCTCGTTTCTCGAAGCGGTCGCGCCGCTGCAGCGGCTCTCGGACAATGAAGCCTGTCCGTCGGGCACGCATTCGTGCCGCGATATCAACTCGACAACATGCTGCGGCAACGATCGCTACTGCTTGATCGACCCCACGACCTTTGAGACGACCTGCTGCTCCATCGGTGTGACGTGCAAGTCGGCCTGCGACAACGACCACTACGAGTGCAACAAGACCTTATCCAAGGTGCAGGCCGAGACGACCACCGCGCGCGTCGACGGCACCGTGACCCTGCCGGCCACGGCCAACAGCGGCGTCCTCACCACCATCGTCACCACCATCACGAGCGTCGTCACGTCCTCCGAGTGCTGCGCGCGCCACTGTCCCAGCACCTACTTCCGCTGCGAGGACCAGTTTGGCGGCGGCTGCTGCCCCTTTGGCCAGACGTGCGCCTCGGGCAAGAAATGCTTCTTCCACAGCAGCACATCCTCCGCGCTGACCAGCAGCGGCTCCGACATCGCCCCAGCCCTGCCCACCGAGTGCTCCAGCGGCCAGGTCACCTGCGGCGGCAGCAACGGCGGCGGGTGCTGCGCGCCTGGCCAGAAATGCACCGCCTTTTCCGGCACCAACATGTGCGCGCCCGCTTCGGCCACCGGCGTCGCCCAGAGCGGAGCGGCTGATGAGGGCTCTGGACTCTCGGGCGGCGCCAAGGCCGGTATTGCCTTGGGTGTCATTGTCGGCGCCGGCGCCATTGGCGGCCTCGCTTTCTGGGTCTGGTGGCGCCGTCGCCAAGCGAGCCGCGAGAGCGTCCGCCGCGACTCGACCCTGCCGCCCATGTCGCACGGCACGCAAGAGTACAGTGACGACGTTGTTGCGGCGGCGGCTGCTGCCTCTGCTGCCGGAGCTTCTGGTGCCGCAGGCTCTGCATCCAATCCGTCACGCGGCGTCCCTAGCGCCTATGGAGGATCCTCTGTCGCGGGTGGCGGCGGCGTCGCCTCTGCCAGCGACAGTGTGCAGAGCCCATACTACTCTGACGTCACCAGCAACCGCCACCTGTCGGCCGACAGCGCTTACGGCGGCATGGCCGGCATCATGGACGCTGCCGCCCACGGCGCTGCCACTGGCGTCCCGGCGCAGCCGCAAGGACCTCACGATATCGTCGCTCCCGTCGAGATTGACTCGAGAGCCACGCCGGTCGTGGCCGAGGTCCACGGCGACACGCCCTCGCCTGCTGTTGACCTGAGTGCCAACAAGGATGCTGCGCTGGGCTTGTCCCCGCCGTCCGAGTATGCTTCGACCGTCCCGGCCGTGACGGCGGCCACGTCCATGGAGCCTGTCGAGATGGAACACACGGAGCCACATTATGAACTGTACGGCTCCGTAGTCCTCATGCCGCCCATGGCACCCCGTCCGGCCGAGGTCGCAGCAGAGTCAAACGAAGCCGCCAGTCCGTCGCTGTCAAACAGCAATTCGCCCACGGACCATAGCCAAACATCAGCTGAAGACCACCCACAACCGGGCCACGCTGCACAGTCGCCGCAGTGATGGAAAGCAACACCGAGGAAACGAGATGACAGGAAACTGGGGTAGAAGAGAAGGACTAATAACCTATGTACATGAAGAGGGAAGGCGAGCAACAGAATTGCAGAGGTACACCTCGGCTATAATATATACGTAATGCATGACAGGCTTTGTTCTTTTTTCATTTCTTTTCTTTTTATAGCACGTTCCAGTAAATAAAGCACTCCATGTTTTGCCAAAAGCCAGGATGTCAATATATTATACTACAAGGTAGGCAAACGAAGCAAAATAACCCGCTGTAAAAGGACACTCGAAAGACGCAAATCAAGCCGAGGTGAAAACAAAAAAAAAAGGGCAATCCACCAAATCATCGTACCTATCTTACACTTGTCCATCTCCAACAGAAAATACCGAAAAAAATTGAAAGAAAAAAGAAAAGCGCCGAAACCCCTAAAACCTCGCTAGGAAAATGGAACGCCATCAAATATTACGCACAATAAAATAAAAAAAAAAGAAAAAGGGTGATGATGATGTGCAGATCAGCAGACAACACCACCAAAAGGCGTGTGCGCTTTCAAATCGCGCACAAGGTCGTCAACATTGTGCAGGTACCGGCCCAGCAGCGCCTGCTTTTCCTCTGTCGACAGCGTCTCGTCCATGTCGTCGTCACTCGGCCGCCGCTTGCGGGCAGCATTTCCGTTGAAAGCCTTGGCAAGCTTGCTCGGACTGCGCTGCAGCATCCCGGGAATCGAGTCGCGAGCATCCGCACGCGGGATCGATGGCGTCTCCGGCATCAGGTAAAAGTAGAGGAATTCGACCAGCTTGAGCTTCACTTCCCGCGACGTCGACCGCGACTTGAAGATCGACGTCACCGTCAGCAGACCGTCGAGGGCCTCAAAGGATCGTGTGTTTTGCGGCGTGTCGATGAGAGCAACCACCAGCGTCAGGAGCGTGGCCGATTGGATGGCAGGACAGTTGACAGGTTCGAGAAGATCGAGAAGCAGCTATAGTACAGTAAACGTCAGTATAACAGGCCAGAGATAAAAAAAAGGTATATAGCAAACATCAAAAGACTCACGTTCATGTACTTTTCCCGCGCAAAAAGCACTTTGCTGGGCGGGTGCAGCAGAAGCACTCCCTGCGTCAGGTCGAGCGTGCTCAGGATGAGAAGGTCATTCTGGCCGTCACTGCCACATGACAGCAGCCGGTCGAGCGTGTCGAGAAGCCGTTGCGCAATGTTCCATTCAAAACCCTCCTGCAGCTTGAAGAATTCGAAAAAGGCTGGGTCGTCCGTCAGCTCCTCGAGCGTCTTGGGAGCAGCCTTGGCCGATGGCTGGCCATTTCCGTCGTCGAGCGTTGACTGCCGTCTCTTTGACTTTTGCGAAGACAGACAGATGGGAGCCAAAAGACCTTCGACCTGCTTGAGGCCCTTTTTGATCTTGGGGCCGTCATAAGACGACAGGTTGTCAAAGGCGAGTGACAGAAGCGCCTCCATTGTGCAAAGTTGGCGGGTTTTTGGGCGGGGGTATCTTTGACGGACGAGAGACAATCGAAAGGCAAAACAAATAAAAAAGGAGTGGAAGGTTGACACAAATGGAGGTGCTGGGCTGTCAATGGCAAAAAAAAAGAAGAAGCAATACGTCGAAAGACAAACGCGGCCAATTGTCGCGATATCAATAGATAGCATGGCTGCCGCCTATGTGAGACCTTCCATATCGGGCAGCGCCGATAACTGGCACAGCAACGGCAGGCGCGAGTGCCAAAACGTCGCTGTAAATCATGCGCTAAACCAATTCCAGACACTAGTGTCGGATCGCACGTGCTGCCCGCAAAGAAGATCATAGTGGATGCATCAAAGCTGCCATCTATGGACGGGCTGCCAGGACGGCCGTCAGCGGCAAAGTGATTGCCGATAAAAAGTTAAAAAATCGCCGATTGCCCGTTCTCCGAAGATATACAATTTGTTTTGTTCCGGCATAGGCTGGCTCAATCAGGTGCCAGTATTGAAATAACGTCAAAATGACGGGCGGTGTGTCGCGGACAGTCCGATGGCTGTGATGCACAAAATAACGCGAGGTTGGACAAGGGGGCACTGGCCAAAGAAAGTACGCTCAAATTTCGTCGCGCCACCGTCATAGCCTACCGGCCGCCGTAGCCGCCGCTGCTGCTACTGCCACCGTCTTTTTTTTTTCTTTTTTCATCCTTCTTTCCATCACAACTTTCCAGCCGCCGTCAAGACCATCGAGAACCGCCAGTTTTACCGCCAGTTTTATTTATTTTATTATTTTTATTCCATCGTGTTCCTAGCTCCTTCCTTGTTTCCGTGCCTTCCCATCCTCACGCATCACGCATCAATAGACAAGTGCTCATTTCTGTGCGTCATCCTTGCTGCGTGTCATTGGAGACCCCGAGAAATACGGAGTAAGCCTGACAACCCGATTTTGTTCCTGCCGCCTTTCAGCCTTTCACATCGCCCCATCTCCATTACGGACAAGTCAGAACCTGCCAAATAGCGCTCCTCAAAGGCTTCCCGGGCAGCGCGCTTTGCGTTTGAGGCCACTGGTGCGAACCAGCCGCTAGGTATTGCTAGTGTTTTCGCTAGCATACCCGCAATTTATCCACAGGCAGGCAGCCGCCGCCGCACAGAGCACGTAATAACGTGCCTAAGAAGAAGCCAACGAAGCTCCCGCTTTGCCACATCATACATGAGCCTCTCCGACAAACAAAAGCAGAAGCAGCCTGCCACCATGCTGCCCTCTGCGCCGGCCTTTTTCTCATCTCCAAACGCCATCCCTCCTCGACGCTCCTCCTTTGGCCAGCAGCAGCAGCAGCAGCACCAGCTCGCAGCACAGCAGGCCACACAGGCCGTCTTGGCTGCCGCCTCTTCGTCCAGCTCGCCTTCTTCATCCTCTGCGGCAGCAGCAGCGGCAGCAGCGGGGGCAGCGCATCCTCAGATCCCGCCCCGCCGTCATCGTCACAGCGCATCGGCGTCCTCCAACATCTCTGTCAGCACACAGAAGCCCACAGTAGCCCTCGAGGCTGTTCCCGAAGGAGCGTGGCTGGGTGGCACCACCAGCCGTCGCAACCACCGTCAGCCATACGGAATGAGTACGGAAGACATGGCCAGCCAGACTGCTGTCGACCGGATGGATCAGCAAGCACAAAGACTGGAAGCCGGCACAAAATCCAACAAGATGGACAAGAACGGCATCGCGAATCCCGCATATATGGACAGATCGACCCCTTCGCCATCTCGCAAGCTTACCGATGAGCCCAAGCAGCCAGCTGCTCTGCAGCGGTTGGCGGCAGCATCAGCAGTGCCCTTTACCAGCTCTGTGCTTCCGGGTGCCTTCCAGCCGACAGCGCCTCCCGACCCCATGCGGTATGCGGTCGACGACTTTGACTTTACGGGCTCGCGCAGTACCTGGACGGAGGAGAAGGAGCGCATCATCCGCGGCCCCTTTGACTACCTCAACGGGAAGCGCGGCAAGGAGTTCCGCACCCAGCTCATCAGCGCCTTCAACACCTGGCTCGACGTGCCCCCGGACTCTCTGGCCGTGATCACCCGCGTCGTCGGCATGCTGCACACAGCGTCGCTGCTTGTCGATGACGTGGAGGACTCGAGCAGTTTACGCCGTGGCTTGCCGGTGGCACACAACATCTTTGGCGTTGCGCAAACCATCAACAGCGCAAACTACATCTACTTTGTGGCCCTGCAGGAGGTGCAGAAGCTGCGCAACCCAAAAGCGCTGGCCGTCTTCTCCGAGGAGCTGTGCAACCTGCACCGTGGGCAGGGCATGGACCTGTTTTGGCGCGACACCCTCACCTGTCCGACCGAAGACGACTATTTGGAGATGGTCAGCCACAAGACTGGCGGCCTTTTCCGGTTGGGTATCAAGCTGATGCAGGCCGAGTCGCACGCACCCGACCGGGACAGCGTGGACTGCGTGCCGCTTGTCAATGTGCTGGGTCTGCTCTTCCAGATCCAGGACGACTACCGCAACCTGATGGCTTCAGAGTACAGCCAGAACAAGGGTTTGTGCGAGGACCTGACGGAGGGCAAGTTCAGCTTCCCCGTCATCCACAGCATCCGCGCCCGGCCCGCCAACCTGCAGCTGCTCAACATCCTCAAGCAGAAGACCAACGACGAAGAAGTCAAGCGCTATGCTGTTGCCTACATGGAACATACCGGCTCGTTTGAGTACACCCGCAGTGTTCTTGCCGTGCTGACGGACCGCGCCCGCAAACTTGCTGATGGTCTCGACGATGGCCGCGGCTGCAGTGCCGCCATTCATGCCATACTCGATCGGCTTGCCATCAACGAGTAGTGCGCCGAAAGGGGCTGTTATTATATTCAGCTTTTCGATTTTTTTTGTGTTGCTGTTTACGTCTGTACTTTCCTTATATTTTTGTCGATTCCCCCTCACTCGATATCTTTATTAAATGACTACCTCAATTTGTTGTGTTTCTGTTTTGGGCACCTCTCTCTTTTTGTTATTGCTTTTTTTGCTTGATTAGGTGGGATGTTACCATAGGTCTCCGCAGCCCGGCTTGCCTGTTATGTGGCTGCCTGCTGATCTACATTTTGAGAGCAATGACTGTCTTGCTTGAAGGCTTTCATTCCGTGCCATCTCGCCCGAAACTGCCTTGGCCGGGCAAACACTGTCCCTACCATATAGTTCTTCCATGGTAAATAGTACCTAAGAGGCCTGACTGTCCAGGCATCGACAGAAAATAAATGGGTGGCAGCAAAACAGCTATCTCCATGTAGGTAGACGTGTTAGATGAAGGGAGTCCTATGGTCCAAATAAATTTAAAAAGTGGAAGACCGGATGACAAGAGGTTCTTTGGTAGGTATGTACTTCTACATATAGATTTTGGTGTGAGGTACATTGCCGCCCTCACTAGGTCCACCCGGCTTACAAGTGGGAAGGGGTGTCACGTATCTTGCAATAGCCTTAATAATATGGCCAGTGCTTCTGAGTAGGGCTGGGATGGAGTAAAATACAGATGTCAGAACTGTCCAACACCGGCGGCCGGGAATGTCTGCTTTCTGATGACATCCAACAACACGTGACCGAGTCTCGATCTGAACATAAATGGTCCTGCCAGCCACCCCCTCACGGCCAGCCAGGATTTCACGTCAGTCAATCTGTATCGTAAGACCATCGTAAGATACTGCTCAGTTGGTTCATGTAAAGTATTAAAACATGGGGGAGGGGTATATTCGGTCGGCGAAGCTGGCTTGGCTTCTATGTACGGCGTAGACATGATTTCGGCACCTTCCGTCTGATACGACTTGGGGAAGTAACATACGGTCGTCCTTTCCTAACCACGCCCGTAGAAGTCATATACTCTGTAAACCCGTCTTCAGTATTAACTTCTGAAATAGGAAGGATCTCTCAAGAGAGCATATATGGAGCATCTCCGCATCATGACAAACTGACTGCGACATATGGTTTGAGTAGCAAAAGGCCGAGGCTAATACGCTAGGGCACTGGATCTTTACTAGCGCAGCCTTTTTTGGGAGTTTTTGTTTGGCGGGCGGCGTTTTGGCACCCGAGGTGCGGCACTTTACCCCGGCTTGCAGCCTTTCCCCCCATAGTACGGGAGTACAGCATCTGTTCCCACTGGACGGAAAGCTCCTCCCCCATTCGCCGACCCCACACTTTGTGCGTTTTGGGAAGGAATGGACCTCGGCAGGAACCCATGTTCCAGCGATCCAGGCCACCGTAATGCCCCATAGCAAATGGATCAAGTGTCGTAAAAGTAGCAGCGCGCGTAAGGCCATTTACGCCTTCTTGTCTCTCCTCTTCATCCATTCTCATCTCTTCTCGCAAAAGCCCGACGTCTACAGATCTTGTTTGCATCACTTCTGCGACGTCGTCTTAATTTTACCCCAATTCAGATTGTTGTCCATCCAGCTCTCTTTTCCGCTTCGCCACATATCGCCATCATGTCTGACAGAATCCCGGCCATTGTACGTGATCACGATGCTCCCTGATCTGGCATCGCCAACGGCTCGCTTGTCGACTATCTTGGCCTGCCTTTACCAAACATTTTCTTGAATTGTTGATCATGTGCAAGTCCTAACACACACGCAGTGCTCGGCGCACGTCTCCGACAGGGCCAAGAAGACCCTTGATGCCGTTGCCAAGTTTGTCACGGAAGAGTGTATCCCGTACGTTTCGAGCCTATATATTGGCCTTGCAAGACGAAGCCTCTTGTCCCCCATTTTGTCTCTCTTGTACCTTGGGCTAACAAACTCAGTGCGGATGCCGTGTTTGACGCACAGATTGGCGTTGGCGACGACCGTTGGACCAGCCACCCGCAAGTCATCGAGGAGCTCAAGGAGAAGGCCAAGGCTCTCGGCCTCTGGAACCTGTTCTTGCCCAAGGGCCACTACAAGGAGAGCGTTGGCTTTACCAATGTCGAGTATGGCCTGATGGCCGAGTGGATGGGCCGCTCGCGCACGGCTCCCGAGGCGACCAACTGCGCCGCCCCGGACACGGGCAACATGGAGGTGCTGGCCAAATACGGCAACGACGCACAGAAGCAGCAATGGCTGCGCCCGCTGATGGACGGCAAGATCCGGTCGGCGTTTTTGATGACGGAGCCGCAGGTGGCGTCGTCGGACGCCCGCAACATTGAACTCAACATCCGCCGCGAGGGCAACGAGTACGTGCTCAACGGCCAGAAGTGGTGGTCGAGCGGTGCGGGCGACAAGCGCTGCCAGCTCTACATTGTCATGGGCAAGTCTGATGCCAACAATGCCAACCCGTACCGCCAGCAGTCGGTCATCCTGGTTCCTTCCAACACGCCCGGCATCACGATCCACCGCATGCTCAACGTGTACGGCTTTGACGATGCGCCGCATGGCCACGGCCACATCACGTTTGAGAACGTGCGCGTTCCCGTGAGCAACATGGTGCTGGGTGAGGGCCGCGGCTTTGAGATTATCCAGGGCCGTCTGGGCCCTGGCCGCATCCACCACGCCATGCGCAGCATTGGTGCTGCGGAGCGCGCCCTCGACTGGATGCTGATGCGTATCAACGACCCGGCCAAGACGCCCTTTGGCAAGCGTCTCCGGGAGCACGGCGTGATCATGGAGTGGGTGGCTCGCTCGCGCATTGAGATTGACGCGGCGCGCATGGTCGTGCTCAACGCGGCCATCACCATGGACCAGCACGGCCCCAAGGCTGCGCTGTCGCAGATTGCCGAGGCCAAGATTATGGTGCCGCAGATGGCCCTGACGGTCATTGACCGCGCCGTCCAGGCCTTTGGTGCTGGCGGTATTAGCCAGGACACGCCGCTGGCTTCGATGTGGGCCAATATCCGCACGCTGCGTCTGGCCGATGGCCCCGATGAGGTGCACCTGGCCCAGATGGGCCGCAACGAGAACAAGCGTAGCGACGCTGTGACCAAAGAGATCAAGATGCAGCAGGCCAAGTCGGAGCGCATGCTCAAGGAGCGCGGCCTTACCCGTGCCCAGCCGGGCACCAAGATCCAGGCTCAGCGCTACGGCACGTCCAGCTCGAAGCTGTAAAGTGGCGTTGAAGTGCGAGGAGAGGGGTTACGAAATATTCAGCGTTCAAACGCGACAGCAGGCCATTTGTCTCGTCATATGAACGACAAATCTATTGGTATCGTTTTTATTTTCGGCCATCTGCCGTTTTGTACATTAGTAAATTGCAAACCACGTTTCATCTGTTGAGAACTATTAAGCAAGTTTGTGGCTACAGAGTATGTGTTTGAGAGGCCTCTCTTCAGGCAAACGATTTTCTTTTCTTTTTTTTTTTCTTCTCGATGACTATGCTTGCAAATCATGCAACGCCAGCCAGTTAAACATAGGATACAACATCATTGCTACGGTAAAAATACGCTCCGTCTCTAGAGTGATTCCGGACGCTGCACTGCTTGCATGCCAGCAGACGATGCAGCATGTAAATCATTGGTCACTGTCAAACATGCGGCGTGCATGGAAGTTTTATGGGTCCACATGCTGGCGTTGCTATGCCAACACGGCACACACTATTTACAAAATTCTCACGTCTCTGTGACAGACCACTGGGCCATCCCTGCAAGTGGGAGACTAGTGCTGGGGAAGGACCTGGGTATGCATCGCTCTTGCCGTGCATGTGCTTTGTGCACCTGTGTTAATTTTGTGCACCAGGCTCTGTTTGCGTGAACCCAAGGCAGAAGGAACCCACCAGAGTGCGCACATGCACATATACTTGCCCCCCCCCACTTGCCCGTTGCAACAACTTTTTTTCACGCTCCTCTATCTGCTCTATCTCTTTCCTATAATTTTTCAGTGTCGTCACAGTTGCTCTTTCTTACAATCACAGCCCGAGAGAAATATCTTGTCAACTGACATCTTGCCATCGTCGCAATCACACAAACTCAACTTGCACACCTCGCGCATTCTACACAACCAACGCAAACACATACACTCCCACAATCACAAGCAAGCACCATGGAGTCTGCCCCCAAGATGGTTCTCGGCGACAAGGACGTCAACGCCGCCATCCAGACGACCGATGTCAAGGAGTCTGGCAAGGACATCAAGAGCATGGAGTATCATCGCCAAGTGCTGCAGTCCAAGATGCAGGCGGAGGGGTGAGTGGTCTCCCTAGCACCCATGTCCCTTGCTGCTTTCGCTAACAGCACCCCAGTCCCAAGCAGTACGTGTCGCCGTCTGACAACATTATGAGCCCCTGCACGGCTAAGCTCAAGGCTCTGCGCAACAAGCAGGTTGAAAAGTAAGTCTTGTGAACATCTCGAGTTTCTCATATGCGGCTTTTTGCTTTGCTCTAACACAAGGCCAGGACCAAGCCCAAGTCTCTCTTTGCACGGGCATCGGCGCGCAAGATGATGGAGGGCGGCAGCACAGACCTCGGTCGGTCGCCTTTTGGCTCTGACTAGGCCGGCAGCAAGCAGCTGGCTTGATAGTCTTGGTCGTCTTTTCCTCCTTGTCTTTTTTCTCACGACTTGCTTCTCATTCAACTCTCGTTGGCACCACTTGTGTCCTCTACACCGGTTATTGTTGTCTTTGGTTTTGTTTTCTTTGCTCCTGGGGTCATGGCGCAAACTCTCTTTTTTCACTGGCTTTCTTTTTATCCTGTTTTTGGCTGTTTTCTTTGGTTCGGATCACGCTCGGTTGGGAAAGGAGTTTCACGTTTTTACTAGGTCTTTTACAAGTTTTATATTTTACGACATTCTTCCCAGTTGAATTTCCTGTTCTCTTTTATATATTTATTTTGCGTGGCCTTGATTACTATCCCATTTATATATTCCCGTCTTTCCATTTTCACAACCTCTCAGGCCTTCCATGCGCTCACAATGTACACGACATCCTCATCGGCCACGAGATGGCTCAGACCAACGCGCTGCGGGACATGCCGAGCACTTGCACCCCAGACCAGGGCGTACTTGAAGGTGTCCTTGAGCGTGCGGTGGATGCGATCGCAGACGTCTTCGATGGTGCTGTTGGAGCGCACAATGAGGGCTTCGGTGAAGTTGGGGTCGACGCCCTTGCGCTTGGTGTAGATGCGGATGAGGCGCAGCTCCTGCCAGCAGCGGTCGATGACGGCGGGAATGCCGAGGTCGAGCTCGCAGCTCATCACGACGGTGTGCGGCTCGCGCGCCAGCTGGTCGAGGAACTCGAGCGAGACGCTGTCGACCTTGTTGTAGACGTACAGACAGCGGATGTACTTGCGGTGGTCCTTCATGATGACATCAATAAAGTCGTCCACCGTGGCGTTCTCGTCGCGCACGAGCACCTCGCAGTTGAGCATCTTGTAATCGCGCAGGATGTTGAACACCATTTTCTCGTCGAGGTTCTTGGGCGGCGCCTGGAAGGTGATCTTGACGCCGCCGGCCTTTTTCGGCTTGAGGTAGATGTTGGGCGGCTCGCGATTCAGCCGGATGCCGACCGCCTCCAACTCAGCCTCGAGCAGCGCCCGCTGCTCGTGCTTCTTGGTCGCGTCGAGCACCATCAGAATCAGATCGCTCGTCTTGGCCGCCGAGATGACCTGCCGGCCGCGGCCCTTGCCCTCGGCGGCGCCCTCGATGATACCCGGCAGATCAAGCAGCTGGATCTCGGCACCGCCGTACTCGAGCACGCCCGGGATGGCCGTCAGCGTTGTGAAGGCGTAGGCGGCCACCTCGGACCGCGTCTTGGTCACCTTGGATAAAAAGGTCGACTTGCCCACCGATGGGAAGCCCACGAGCGCAATGCGCGCATCGCCGCTTTTGCTCACATCGAAACCAGCACCCGGACCACCGCCTGATCCCGGGCCAGGCTCGAGGAGCTGTGCCCGCAACCGTGCAAGCTTTCTATGGTGATAATGTTAGGAATCGATGACGATGTCGGATCGGGTTGATTTGTCGTGCCGCGGATGCTCACCCTTTTAACAGACCGAGATGGTATTCTTGGAACATATTAGAAAGTGAACTAGACATCGCAAAAGGAAGAAAAAGAAGTAGAAATATCGCCTTACCTGTGGCCTTGTTCTCTGTTGATCCCAATGCGTCAGTCTCTCCTTCATCTTCATTTTGTGTGTCGCATTCGTCACGTCATCTTGCCGTACTCTGTGTCCTCTTCATCTCATCCTCAATCCTATACTGTTAGCCGTCTCCGTTGCACACACATTCCCTCCATCTCTCTTTCTCCCTTTCTCCCTCTGCAACGACCATTGAGACGCACTCCTTGATCTTCTCCGTGATGTTCACCATCTTGGCGGCTGTGTGGCAGCAGCGCTGCGCTTCAATTCGGGGAGTCGCGTATGGTCTGCTCTGGAGGTATGGGGAGGGAGGCTCAAGTCGCTTCGGCTACTTTCGACGATTGTCGTCCGTTGTAAAGGATGTCGCTGCTTCTATCGTCCGTTTGCCGGCTTGTTTCGGTCGCTGTCGTTCTGTCGCGTTGTGACGTTGAAAGCTGGCAAAGCTCAAACTGCCCGTAACCTGCGGGGTGAGTGGGGCCGATGCGATTTTTCTCGCCAAAGCCAAATGACGAAACTAGAAAAGACACAGACGGGACCTAGACTTTCAGAGAGCCGGCAAAGGATAAAAAAATCACGAAAGGCCTGTAAAAT
Organism: Intubia oerlemansii; assembly: GCA_020002355.1. Lineage (NCBI taxonomy): Eukaryota > Fungi > Ascomycota > Sordariomycetes > Ophiostomatales > Ophiostomataceae > Intubia > Intubia oerlemansii. Next base: position 1,194 of record JAGKRZ010000235.1, on the reverse strand, counting down.
TGTGAAAAAAAAATAAAAATGAAAAAAAAAAATGGAAAAATGGGGTTTAATATAATTATATATACGCTACAAGCAGCCCGAACAGTATGTACCTATTCTGCATCAGCTATTAAAGATGCGCGTGTACAAAAGTTCGTGCCGTCCCATCCACAAGTCAATAGCTGGCGCTGTCTGCCCGGCTTCTTCGATGCACACGTCCCATGCACCGGCAACGGCTGCCGTCACCAGCTGCTGCACCTGTGGCGAGGCGAGCAACCGCTGTGCCTGGTACGGGCCGATGAGGTTGGCGCGCACAGCTGCCGACAGCAGGGCCTTGACGTGTGCCAGGATGAACACATCGGCTGTCTGCTGGCGGCCGAGTCCAGCGAGAGCAGACACGGCGCCAAAGACGGGCGGGAGATGGGCAGAGGCTTCAGGGAGTGCGCTATTGGACGACCGCTTGACGAGGAGCGCATACGGCCGCATGGGGTCGCTGTCCGTAGATGCGACGAGAGACGGCGCAAATGACCTCTCCCACAGAGACAGCAGAGCGCGGCCCTGGGCGACAGACGCGCGACGCGCGACAGTGCAAATGATTGTTGCGTCGAATGTGTCGTCGATCTGTGCGAGTAACGAAGTAAACGTTTCGCTCTCGTTGGCCGTTCTGGACGTCACGGCATCGTGCGCTGCGAGGACAAAGGGTATGCTGGTCTGGGCGTAGGATGAGACGGAGAGCGGGAGAAAGGCGGCGAATGCATCGCTTCCCGACTTTGCCTTGGGCAGCGAAGCCAGTGACGCATCGGCGGCAGCAGCGGCAGCAGCAGCGGCAGCAGCAGCGGCGGCGGCGGCGGCGGCGGCGGAGGCGGCGGCCTTGTCGTGCACAAGATACGACTCGAGGCCGCTGCTGAATGCAAATGAGCCCAACGGCAGCGCCGAGTCTGACAGCAAAAGAAGGAAATGCTGCTGGCGCTGAAACAGCAGGTCGTCCGATGAGCCAGCAATTGGCAGCGCTGCGCTCTCACTGCTCCGGACAGACTGATCGCTGGCAGCCTGCTCCCGGCGCTGTTTTGCGGCGAGAAGACGAGCCTTCAATCACCCAGGATGTACGGGATGTACCGGAATGAAAGATGCGCACATGACCACTTCAAGGTTGCTTCTTATAGGGCAGTCATATACCATTTTATCATCGGCGAACTTTGGAGCTCATGAAACTTC